>CAJNJA010043709.1:0-27122 GCA_905231915.1 Symbiodinium necroappetens | reverse complement strand
TCAAAATTCATGAAGAAATCGGTTAAGGCAAAGACTCACAAGTGCACAACATGTTCAAGGCATCAGTACAAGTGAACATGGACATCAAGACTGCATGCACTCATGCACACTCGGACGTCTTCATTTTGACAGGGGCGAACTGGGTTGCCCGGCCTCCCCTATCCTATGCAACCCGTCTAGAGCCACTAAGAACCCTACAAGTCTTTTAGACTGTTTCCTCGAAATGGGCACTAAGTTTCTGCAGTTGCCAAGCAAAGAGCTTTTGGGGTACGTGTAGTGCACAAACCAAGCCACGAAACTCTAAAGCGACTTTGATAGGTCGGTGCTGACGGGAGTTTTCGTTGGACCCTGCGCTTGCGAGAAAAACGAATCGAAAAGTTGAGAAGTAGCGACGAAAAGATGCGGAAACTGTCAATGCTAGACACAACAAGGTGTTAACTACCGGTGGGAAGTGCGGGCAATTCGAACGCAGTGTCATAATGATGATGCTTTGCATTGGTTGAACTCATACTTGCAGCTCCTGTTTCTTCAGCTTTGTGCGCATTTGGTCTTGCCTGATCAAGACACAATATAGTATAGGTCCTATAGGTGATCCAATTGCGGACTTTGCTAGGAAGCAGCACGAACAGGCGCATATAATCCCAATGCTCGTATGCGATGTTTCTAAGCCCGTGTCTGTTGAAATCCCGAAAAATCCAGCTCGGAATCTTCGAGGGTTTCTGCCACTCGTTTGATCACCATGCAGCTCGGGCAGCGCCATGGCAAGTGCATGCGGTGTGTGATTTTGGCATTATTCGTCATGGCGCGCACTGTGATTGCGCAAGAAATCCTCGATGAGTTTTGTAGGACATTCGCGTTGGCCACATGGGGGTCAGAGGACAACTTCTTGTACCACTGTTGCTCGGTAGACGAGATGCACCAGCCTGAATCACGGTGCTGGGCCTGGCCGAATGGTGACACGACACCAGGGATAAACGAAGCTTCGTGTTGCCAGCTTCAGTGGGCGAAGGAAGACAGCCCGGATTTGACATGGCGGCCATCCGACGACGAATGCAGGCACCTTTGCCATGCGCCAGGTGAACCTCTGCAGAATGCGGTATCAACAACCAAACGGGTGGAGATGATACTGAATGCGGCAAGTGCCACCCCTCTTCTGCGCATCACGACAAGCCCGGGTGTTAGCGCAATGACATACAAACAGTCTTTGCTATCCGTCTTGAACCATCCCTTCTTGGCCACTCCACTTTGCCAGTGCGCTGCAGGCAGCACCATTGTGCGGCAGTGTGCAGGATGTAGACCGTTGACAAAGACTTTTCTTCTAGATTTGCAGACAAGCGCGAAGGCCAAGATTCGATTTCTGGTTTTCGCTATCAAAGTGGCGGAGGCTCTTGCTTACCTTCATCACTCCCCTATAGGACCAGTCCTGCACAATGACTTGATCGATCGGAATGTGCTAGTGAACTTTGACACCGGCGCGTTGATGCTGATTGATTTCGACATGGCCATCGTGCTCCCAAATATGGGCGCCAGAGTCCGTGAGGAAAAAGGCACGTCCAGCCCGAATCTAGACCGCTACCTGGATGGGCCAGTGTTAGGAGCAGCTAACCTTTGTGTCCCATCACGAGCAGTCTTGAAGATGGATGATTTCTATGCAACATACAACTGGAGAACGACACACGAGGATCTGGAGTGCTATGGTATTGCCGTGGAAAGGGATCTTTTTTCACTGGGTCAGTTGTTTCTCACGCTGCTCGGAACGCAACCGCTCCCAGTTCGATGGCGTAGCAGCAACATTTCGTTCCAGCTGTTTGAGGACAGCTACATCAAGCCAAGGCGGCGTGCACGCTGGAGCTTCCCTGCATTGAGCGCCATGACGGGTTTCAAGCGGATCCTCCACAATCAGTTTTCTTCAGGCGGCCACAGCTTGGCTGGGCTTCTGCTGGGTCTTCTTGGCCCCTTGCCAAGGCCATCAGCCTCGGAACTAGCCAAGTCGCTGCGCCAATTGCTCCAAAGCCTCTTCCCGCACAGTCTGAGCCTGTTGGATTTCAAACAGAAATACCGCAGGAGGCTTACCGCAGAGAATTTGCAGCGTGCCGCATCCACAACTTACTTGAGGTATGTTGACTCCTGCGCCCCGGCTTTGATGCGGGTGCCGCGGCAGATCAGCCAGACACTACAGTTCCTACCTGTCCTGGTCGAAGTCCCGGGCGATAAGCAAGCTGCCAGTGGACCACCAACAGGAGAACGGTATGTGAAGCTTGTTCTGCGACTTCCACGAGGCACTGCAGAGTGCGACGTCATTGTTTACAGGGGCCGTGGGTCGTGTTCCTTTGACCTCAGAGGTCGCCAAAACAGATTCAGGGGTTTGGCGAGCCTCTCTGTGCTGAGTCCCACCGTGTGTTTCGCTACGGTTCATATCAATCTGACCGAACGCGCAGAAATTTACCAGGGTGCAATCTCGGAGGAATTTTCGCTCTGGGGGCCTGGAGTGGTACGAGTCACATCTGATGTACATGTGTTGAGTGGGGCAACGCTTCACATTGTGCCTGGGACAGTGGTCCAACTCGCAGAAGCGGTGTCAATTTTTGTTGAGGGGGCATTGAGGAGCGTTGGCCGTGCGGAGGATCCGGTTCTGTTTTCAGCAGATAAGGGTGCCGCAAGCTGGGGGTCGATCCGCTGCACCGGTGGCACAGTGCTGCTACAACACACCGTTGTATCTCAGGGTGGCGTCACCGGTAATTTAGAGTATCTGCATGGCCACTCGAACTCGGAACCGGTCCTCTACGCGGAGCGTGGAATTCTCTCGGTGGCTTCATCGGCAATTATCGACTGCCTTGGCAAAGCTGCCGGGTCACGTGAGTCCCTGGTCTTTATGTCGGATTCCCTGATTTCACGAGTGGATACTGGCGGGGAGCACTTCGACAGTTTGGTGACCTTCAGGTTCATGCATGTGCTGGAGTTGCCAGGTGCTTCGAGAGAGCTTGGCGAGGATGACAACGACGGCCTATATCTCAACGTCCGTCCTGAGAATATCGAGGAGGGGCCCTGGTGGGCCTCGTTGCCGGATAGAAGCTTTGGAGCCTTGCATGGCTCCCTTGGTGCCAACTCTTGGCCCGTTAGCTTGATTGAGTCTTCCGTGTTTATCAGAGGAAATGACGATGCCATTGATTTTTGCGGAGGTTTCGTGGAGATCCGAGATGTAGAGCCTTAGCTGCAGGCTGGGGTGTGGGGAAATCCCTGCATGCGCAGCTTGGCGTTGAGGGGCACGTAACTTGCAGATCCCGAGCCAACCCATGACACGAGGCACGACGGTGTCGAGACAGCTTAAGCATGAATCGTCTTAATTTTGACCTCTTTTGCCTTTGTGGTGTCAATGGTGCTTGAGGCATCCCAGGCTAGGGCACTTCGGCATTGGCACCCTTGCGGGCATTTCTTACGGATTGCAGCACATGTCCACCAAGGAGATCCGGCGCTGGCATCATGAGGGCCTGGCTCTGTCCTCGCCGCTATGGCTGGCTAGGTCTCGGATAAGCCACCCGAAGCTGCTGCACAGCCAAGTGCTGGTTGTGAATGCATACATCGAGGGTTGTGAACAAGGTCTGGAGGTCGGCTTTGGAGATGTCGCGGTCGAGATCCGAAACTCCACCTTCACATTGAACAGAGTCAAAGTTGCACTACGCCATCTGTCACACCATTTTTTCCTATGATGTGTGTTGCCGCTCGTGAGCGTGTTCATTGCTATACTCCCCCTGCTGTAAGGTGTTGGCCTGCGCCGTGGGGATTCCTATTCGGTGCCCAAGCGCGTCTACCGAGGAACTTGGAAGGCGAGTGGCCTTCGCTTGCTACACAATTTTGAGTACAATCTGCTTGACTGGGTCAACGGCCAGGGCGCCGGCGCACTGTTCTTGGAGCAGGATCGAGATCGAGATTTCCAGGCGTTTCTGATTCTCCCTGTTCACCAGCCCTCCCGTCAAGCCTTCTGCAACTTTCTAGGTAAACGTCCCCATGGCCTTGTCTGCCAGCTGCCTCGCTTGGAAGACGAGATCGGTAGTCAGATCCATGAGCTTGCGTTGACTCGCAGGAAGTGTTGAACTCAGAGATGGGCAAGCCCTGCCTGCCTTGCCCAAGCCGGTTGGCGTCGACCTCGCCTTCCTCCAAAACTTCATCTGTGCTGCCGAGTCTGCCGAGTGCCAAGTTCTGGGCGCAAGCCACGGGCCTGAAGATCGCCAGCCTTGATTCCTGGCGAGTTGCATTGCAAGCTCCCGCTTCGGCGACGAGTGCGAAGCCCTTCCTGCACGCACGATGGGAGCCTTGGGCTGTCAGTGTTCAAAGTGTCACTTATGATGCTTATGACTTATGATTCTCCGGGGTGTTTGAAGGCGTAGTGACTTTGCAAGTGCAGGAGGGCCAAGCCAAGCGACTTGAGCCATGGCATGGTTTGGCTTGTGGCCTGGCCATGACACTGCAGCTCGACTCCGACGCTGGAAACAAGGTCTATTGGAGCCGTGGGTGGCAGACAGTTTCAGGGATTTCTTATTGCCAGGCAGGCCGGAAAGCCTTGCTTTGCCCACAGCCCCCTGCATCCCTCGTTCCCAGGAAGGCGATGCATTCCCAGAACCGAGACTTCAATGATGAGAGCTTCTGGCCAGAGATTCTCGTCTTTGCCTTGGACGTTGCGCTTGGGGTGTGGACGTCCCTGCCTGCTGTAGGCCGCACCATGAGTGTTGATGAAGTGATGCAGCGCTTTCGCGATGTATGTGAACAGTGCTCGCTACACTCCATGAAGTTGGGATGTGTCTCAAGGCGGGCCTGCAGAGCCTACAGAGCAACGGGATGGAGAGGGTGTCTGGCGAATGTAGGGTTTGATAAACAGCAGAGATCTTGATCCATCCTTATCCGTAGGCATCACACACTCCTTCTGCAAAGCCAAGTCGGCACGGGATAGAGTGGGCTTTGTCCGTCAGGCTCTCGCGGATCTTTCCGCAGATAGAGGTAGATGGAGCTGCTGTGGCGTGGAGCGATCGGGTGAGGCCACTCTTGCGCAGCCATGCTGACGAGGGATGGTTTCTCTTGACGGAGGGCCCCGTTCGTTTCCTGAACTTCTATGACTACGCCGTGTTCAGCTATCTCTGTCGTTGTGGCAAGAGCACGCACAGCCACTTCTATGCAGATCTTGATCAGGGTCAAGGATGGCTGGTCATGATGGACAACGTGCTGAGCCTGCACTGGCTGGGAGTGTCGACGTAATGTGTGTCTGTTGAAGTTGGATCCTGCTAGCAGCTGCATTCAATGAGAGGATGTAGTCTTCCATACTGAGGATCGATGCTTCCAACTTGAGGGAGAATCAGCACTGGATACAGTTTCTGAGGACTTCGAGAAGATGCGGCTCGATCAATTCCGCCAAATCATTGAGACATGTGACTGGGTGGGTGGCTTGTCGAAGCACTTGCTCCAGCAGTTGTCTGATGTATCCCACCCAATGAGCGTGCGAATGTTGGACGCATTGAAGCTCGGCCCTTCTTGATGGTTAAGGTCCTTGTTGGCCAGAATGTGGGAGTCAGATTAAGAGAGATTCTGAGATTCGTTTGCCGGCAGCTGCTTAGGAGGGGTGACCTTGTGATTGGCAGCCCGGGGCGTGTGGCGATCCCATTGCTGCCCGTATTGGAGGACTCTGCCTGCAGAGCCTTCTCTCGAAAGCCACAGAGGTGTTTCTCAAATTTTTGACTGCAATTGGCAGCAGTATTGTTTTGCCGTATAAGGATTCCTTAAACAGTTCCGCTTGCTGAGAAAAGCCCCATTTTGAAAACCAACGTAATGCCTCAGGTGTGCATCATTGACCAGGATAGCAGCTTGACATGCTCATGAGGACAAGCAGCTGACACGGCGGCTTGCCTCAAGCCGGGATACAGCAGCAGGCATGGAAAAGCAGGGTTGACCGTTGTGCCCTACCGCTCCAACTGTCTCGACAGCTGGTAGCGGAGCTTCGTCCGTGAGGCTTCGTTCGTTTGTCAACGTTCGCTGTGCGTTTGTATGTTGTAGTCAGCGGTGTTTCCAATCGTTTGAAGTGATAGGATAAGTCCGCGCCGCACCGCATTGCTCAAACCTAGAAACACGCAGCTGACTAGGCTTGCAGCCTGAAGCATTATCCTGTTTTCCCCGTTCAGTTGTTAGCACAGCAACTCGCATAGCACCGCAGCTGTTTGGCCGTTTGTCCATCATGGAGGCTGTGCCCCGCGCTGCTCCAGATTCGCCTCGCGCAGCCAGGCTCGTTTCGGCTATCCAGTCATCGGCCGAGGACACACTGGAATGCTCCGCCCAGCTTCGTCTACGCATAGACAAGCTCAGCGTTAGTGTTCAGAATTTGTGGTCACATATTTGTGCCTTTGAGCATCGCGTCGCATTGCTGGAAGGCAGGCCTGAGTGCATTGATCTGTCCAGCTCTTTTCTTCACGAGCTAGATTGATTGCTTTCCTTTGTTTTGTGTGCCATGTCGCGTCGCCGAGGAAACAAGACGCCTCGCACGGCACCCCCCGCGGCGTTGCCCTCGCCACCCACGCTACATTGGTGGAGGCTTTGCTTCGCATGTATCGCGCCTCGCCCAGCCCTGGTGACTTGATATTTGGCTAGTTGCCCGAGCTTGTGCTTTCTGCAGGCACTGCAGGGTTTTTGCTCGGCTTCCGTCGGTTTCTTGATCGACATTCTCTCGCACAGGGTTGCAACACCCTGCGTTGGCGAGCTGCAAGGTCTTGGGATTGAACTGAGCACGACACGCGAATCATCAGAGCAAACATGCTTCCCTGGCCCCGCACCGCAACAGGCATCGCATTTGCTGCTACAATGCGCCGCCCTGCAACACGCCCTGGATCTGCATTGTCTTGGCACGTGGTCTTTGGAGCTGCAAAGCATGGTACATGTTTTGTTTCATGTCTGTTTTATAGGCTCGTGAATCTATACAGTGTCTGGCTCTAGCACTTGAACATTCGTAGCCTCCTGCAAAAGAAACAGGGGGTACGATCTTAGGTAGCCTCTACCTAGCTTAGCCCTGTAGCTCTCAGCTGCCTAGCCTGTGCCTTAGTGGTCTCGCCATGGTGCCCTTAGCCCAGGTTCCAGCATTCTTTGGACCTGTTCAGATCTTGCCTCGCAGTTTTCATGCGCAGTGTCTGCTGCAGAGCCTTTTTTGGCCTATGACGCCAGAATCTTTGCCCTCAAGTCCAGACCTAACAGCCCTCCTGGAGAGTTCCAGCTCTGGCCCTCGCCTCATGCTCTTTCTGGATGAATGCTCATGGTTATCTTTGGCCTTGCTTAGTCAAGAGTCCCATGAGCATGTTGCCTTTCTGCTTGCATTGCCAGACTAATGCTGGCTCGCGCGCGCCGCGCGCTTGCACATACGCGCTTTGCCCCCGCCCCCGCGCGCCAGCGCGCCCTTGCCGCCTCTTGCGCTACGCGCCGCGCACTATAGTGCCGCCTTGCCTCGCGCCAGCGCGCACCTTTGCCTTGCTTCTGCGCCTGCGAGCGCTGCGCTCGCGCGGCCTCGCCCCCCGGCCACGGGGCTTTGCCCACCTTTCGCGCTACGCGGCGCACGCGCCCGTGCACGACGCTTTTGCCCCCGCGCCAGCGCGCCTTTGCCCTCATTTCGCGCTATGCGGCGCGTGCGCACGCGCGCGAGCGCCGCGCCAGCGCCGCCCGCCCTGCGCAGCCGCCATGCCTAGCCCAGCTCGCGCCACGCGCGCCGCACACACTAGCGGCTCAAATTTCAGATCTGCCCTTTCTGACTTTCAGCCCCCAGCATCACTATGGCCACCACGCCTCAGCCTCGCCGCTTGTCGCCTGCAGAGCAGATGGAAATATCCTTGCTCATCGCCGCGTCGAATTCCTGGAGGCACGCGCCGAAGCTCTGGATAGCCTCCGACAGCGTATATCGACATGCCAGTCCCAATTACAGTAGCCTATTTTCAGTGCGAGGTTGAGCGTCTTCAACGAGTCTGCGTTAGCCTCGAATCAGCCAACAACAACACTCTTCATCGCCTATTGCCTAGACGCCCTCTTGGTTCTTCGGGCATCGAGGTCCTGACCGAATGTACCCTGCACATTGAATCCTGCTTTGACTGGTTGGTCCGAGCCCTACAGCGACACATGCCTAGTGTCCAATGGCAGAGCCTAGACGAGCAGTGACAGCCTCGCCCAGCATGTGGCCCGAGCCGCCTATGCTGACCCATCTTCCGAGCAGCCTATGGACAGACCTACTCGAGCTTCCGGCACCCCGGTGGGTCACATTTTGGGAAGAGTTCAAGCAGCCAGAGTTTCTCACGAGGCGTCTGCAGCCGACAGCCCTCTGCCTCGCCCTTCAAAACTAGATGGATTCCTTGTCTCGGATTCCGAGGGTAGCGCTCAGACCATTTCAGCCTCCCCCTCACCTCTAGCAGCTCGGGAGCTTGATTCTATGCCAAAGCCGAAACCATCTGTGGCGCCTCATCTGCTTATATCATCGACAGTCACTTCTGACGCGAATGCCTCGGTGCCTACAGATCTGCAAGCATTGGAGCCTCATCCCGCTGCTCCTTCCGAAGGTGATCCCTTTGGAACAGACATCGACTATAGCCTTTTTAAGCGGCGCTCTTCTCCCCACGAAGAGCTGTTTAGCATCTCGCCTAAGGTCCAGCCTAAGAGCCGAGCCTGTGCCGAGATGCTCGTCCGAGCAGGCTTCCGATGTGCTACTTGTTTCCAGAAGAAGCTGGAGTGCTTGTGCAGCGAGAAACTTCGGTCAGTCAGTTTGCCTGTATTCCTAGTTTCAGAGCAATGCATTTTTGTTCAGGTCTTATTGCCTCAGCCTCAGATGGGTCAGTCCTCACGCTTTCAGCAGGGAGTCCCTGTGCTTCGCCTGCATGCCTCTGACTCTGAAGGCTCTCTGCCTAGCATAGCCTCGTCAGGTTTTGCTCAGGTGGTCGGGGAAGACTTCAGGTTCTTCCCCGACTCCGATGCGGATTCGCCTGGTAATGCACGCAGCAGCCTGAGCTCCCACCCAGAAGCCCTCGGCCTCAGGTACAGGCATCCGCCTCAGTTTCAGCCTATCGATGTTCGCCCACGTTTCATGTATTCGATAGGCCTGTCCAACATCACGGCGGGACCAGCCGCAGAAGCTCGCATGCCTATAAGCTCTCAGGGCCTTGCAGGAATATTGCTCGGAGCCCAGTCTTGTGCCAATATATTGCTATGCCTAGACCACGTGGACTGGTTTCATGTGGTTCAGTGCAGCCGTGCCTGCCATGATTGCATCTCTGAGCAAGCCTCTGCCTCAGTATTGCCTTTGCCCAGTGATAACCCTTGCATGAGCCTGGCCGGTCAGGGGTGCCTTCCACACAGGCCAAACAGCATGCCCCGGCCTCAGCATAGCATTTAGGCGCTTTTTAGCCGTGGCCCGCAGTATCGGCTTGAGCATTTCAGTCTGTTGCCTAATCCCTTCAGCATGCCTAGAGCAGAAGATCGCGCATGGCGATCCCATTGGCCTAACTCGCACAACAGCCCCGCCTACCAGTGGAACACAGTGCAGCCTCCAGCCTGTCACAGGTTCAACGCCTAAATGCCGGCCTATCAGGTCCTCTTGCCTTTGAGCACGACTACTCGGCTATGTACGAACAAGCCGAGCCTACTGCCTCAGCTCACCCTGCCGACAGCATCGACTTTGAAGCCGACGGCTCGCCTCCTGCCCCAGATGTTGACCTACCTGACCCACTGAGACGGTTCCGAAGGCTAGACCTGCGTGTGAGGGTGCTGGAGGCGGAGCGCTCCGGAGCCCAGCAGGCCCTGTGGCACCATCACAGGGCCGCCTTTCAAAACCAACGCCTCAGGAGCCTAATCTCGCCCTGGGCCTTTATGTCCTCTAAGGTGGACACCCTTCGCACTCGCCTACAAACCGTAGCCTCTCGCCTAGCGAGCCTACTTCTCATGTTGCAGCAGTCTTTTCCTTCGATTGCCCACCTTTTTACAGATGGAGCCCTGGACACTGTGGCCTATCAGGGTCCGGTACTTGACGGCTCCGATATCGACACAGCAGCCTAGTATCTCAGGATGCCCTTGCCCAGCCTAAAGTGTGCAAGACTGCTCTGCTGTCACATCCTTTGTGCTGTTGTTCTAGCCTGCCCAGGTTCTGGCCCCTCAGGCTTCGGATGCTGTGCCACTTCCCATGTCGCATATTTTCAGATTTCCTGGCACAGGTCACCTATGCCGAAAGCCTCTCCGATCAAGGACGGGGTGTGTGTGTAGCCGGCTATTGCCTAAAGCGACTTGCCTGGCATGCATCGGCCTACACTCAACATTCGTCATATACTCAGAGCTCTTTTGGCTTATCGTCTCTGGCCCTTGCGGCCATGGCCACAGCCGGATCGGCGGCAGAAGTCCTTGCGTGACTGGCTCAAAACGCTCAGCCCCGAGGATCGCCTACTACTTGAAAAAGCTCGGGAGATGGGGGCCTCTCTGCCTACAGAGGAGGCGTCCACAGATCAGCCCAGCGCCTCGCAGCATTCGCAGAATAACCCTGCAACTACGCCTATTCCTGAGGAGGCCGCCCATGTTCAGCCTCCGCTTCAGGAATGCCTAATTCAGCAAGAGTGGTATTCGGGCCAGGAGGGCTTCTACTCGGGAACGATTCCCCCTGAGATGCCCTGGCAGGACGATGACCTCACAGCCCAAGGAGCAGCCTCCTCGTCGGAGCATCCGCCTATGGCTCCACCTTCTTCGGAGCCTACTCCGATGGCAGCCTCGCCAGAGCCCTGGCTTCAGCCCACTCAAGACCTTCGCCTATATAATATGTTTGGAGAAGCAATGGACCTCGACACCATACGGGGTCAGGTCGCCAGAGGCCCATCTCCAGTTTGCCTCTATCGTGATCCTCAGCCAGGTCGTCAGAAGCATCTCAACCGCCAAGAGCTTTGGGCGGCGCTCCAGCTCAAGCCTATCTACCGCCCAGATGTCGAATGGACCTATTGGGAACTTCTTGGCGACGACGTCAGGGTCCCTCCAGCCTCCTTCTGCGATGAGCTGGTTGATGCGCCTAAGCAGCCCCTGTCTGAGCGCTCCCAGCCTAAAGAGAAGGCCAGACCTTCTAATCTGCTTCATGCAGAAACCAAGGCCATGCCTGGGCGGATGCAACAGAGCAAGAGGAGGCCATGACCGATCCCTCCAAGCCCAAAGCATCCAAGGAGCCCAAGCTCCAAGAGGCTTCGGCCCCTCCATCCAAGCCCAAAGCAACCAGCGAACAGCAGGACAAGCCTGTTCCGCCTCCTCAACAACATCTGCGGCCCCCGGAATCTCAAAAGTTTCTGCCTACAGAGAGAGAGCCTCAGTCTAAAGCCATCCCTACGAAGGCTATCCCACGCCAACAGCCACAACCCCAGCAGCCTAGCACGTCAGACCAGCCAGGGTCATCCAGCGATAGCCCAGCAGATTTATCAACAGCAGACCCTGCTAGGGTCTATAAGCCTATCAATGAAGTCGATGCCGATGTTTTCAGCACACTCAGCCAAGCGGGCTCGTTCACCAAGCCCTACCTCTTCAACCAAGACCTCTTGGACAAAAGAGCCCAGCCTAGATGGCAGGTCGGCCGCCCACAACCCGTCGGCCAGTGTATGGTGTGGGACCAACGCCCCTGGAAACACCGATGGGTGCACAGGCCTCGGCAACCCTCGCAATCTCCCAGGCCCACCAGCCAGACCGCCTACATACCGCATCTATCGAGCCCATACCATGCCATGCCATGCCATGCCATGCCATGCCATGCCAATGCCATGCCATGCCATGCCATGCCATGCCATGCCATGCCATGCCACGCCATGCCATGCCATGCCATGCCATACGTACGTACATACATACATACATACATACAGCCACCGGCAGACCTCATCCATGGCAAGACACGGGAGCCTCTACACCCGCCTAACGAGCCTATCGTCCTCGAAAGACCCCACATGGTCTCTCGAGTGCCCTCGCGACCTCTTCGCGGCTGCGTCATCTTGCCGAGTATGGTGCTACCCGAGACCTATCGCCTTGGTCCAGCCTATGGCAGAGCCTACTACCTCGACAATGACAACAACATGCGTTGCCTATTACCCTGCTCGACTGAGCCTTTTTGCCCATTTCATTCCGCGTGCGGACGTACCATTAAGCCTAATAGGGTGGAAAGCCAAGATCACCACGAGGGTCACTTGTGCAGCAGGTGCAAGGAGTACCTCGATCAGGGCCGAAGCCCATTCGAGTGGTTTCACAGCCTACCCGAGGCGGTTGCTCGGGACTAGCCGAGCATCAAAGCGGCCTAGCCCACTCTCTGCCTACAACATCGATCGCCTGGCAGCCTAGAAAATAAAGCAGTGAGGGGTTTTGCAGCACAGCCCTTGCCAACAGTTGCAACTCAAGTAGCTGCATGAAGGACAGCCTACAACGAGACCAGCCAGTCTGCCTCCCCGCAGATCGGCCAGTGCCTCAATGCATGCGTTTCGTGAGACTTCACAGCTCAGCCCTCAGCCATGTCGTTCTCAACTCACCTGAGAAAGCATCCAGCGACATTAGCCTATCAGGGAGCCTCCCACAATCATGGTCAGATGTGCAGCTCATCGAGGACATCACGCAGGATCGGACGTCCAGCCCTCAGCCGAAGCCGACGGATATGCCCTCACCGACGAGAGGCTTCGACAGCCCCAGCCGAAACTTCGAAGTGCAATCTCCAGTCTCGAGCCCAGCAGAGAACCCGGCGACCTCGCCCACGCCAGTCGTGTGCGTAGTCAAAAGGTTCAGGGCCCGAAGTCGCAGCCGCATGCAAGACCTGCCTCTCGCATCTGCCTCACGTACAACTCAGGCCTCAGCTGCAAGCGGACGCACAAAACCGCCCCCGCTTCTGCCTCTAGCCTATGTACCCAGACCCAAGGGAGGCCTCCCCCGCCCTACATCCCCGGCACCTCGGTGGCCGATACCGCCCTGGTCGGTACACTCTACGAAGAGACCCACAGACATTTTTTGCCCCTCCATGGTCCAGCGGTATTTCGATCCCGAACCCAGGCCGATCAGCATGCCGGCCTAAGATTCGGAGACCTGCAGAGGATCAAGCTATCCAGCCTATCCCTCACCAGTAACAGCCTAAGAGGGATATGCTGGCAAACCAAGACTTCCAAAAGAGGGCAGCCATTTGCGGTAACCCTCGCAGGAGTCGCTCTCTGGCCTCACTTTGGGTTTTGCCTTTCTTGGCGGCAGTCCAGTCGGCCTGGACAGGTACCGAACAAGCCCACAGACTTCATTCTGCCTGTCCTCAACTTGGACGGATGGCAACGACCCAACTCCATATACCTCCGACCCATGTCCCATAGAGCCAAGCCTGGGGAGGTAAGAGACATTCTGCCTTGGCAAGACGCCTCCCGCCCAGTGCCCGTCACGATGGAGGAGTCTAGCGGTTTTACTCTGCATAGCCTCAAAATCTGCCTACTTGCCGCTGGTGCCCAGGTGAGAGCAGCCGAGGAAGCACGACAGCATCAAGGACACCATAAGAGCCCGAGTGTCCAGCTGTATAGCCGCGATCGATGACACAATCTTAGCCCTCGACCACCTACAACGCCAGATTTGCTCAGCCTGCGCAGACGGCTGGAGACCAGCAAGGCCTATTGCTCGCGGAGGACAACCGCCTACATTAGAGCCTCCGTTTCATGTAGATAGGTCCAAGCACGAATTCGTGTATGACCGAGAAGCCCAGCTCGAGCTAGAGCCTCAGCCCACTCAAATGGACCTAGCCCAAGAGCCCATTCAATCAACTCCGCAGGGCCTCGACGTCCAAGTGGACCTGGCAGAAACCATCCCTGCATGCAGACGATGTCGGAGCAACTCGCCGCTAATCGCGACAGTTCCTCTGAGTCGGACGACCCATCAGTGCCCACGACCACCCAGGAGGTCTCATTCAGCCTATTCCAGAACGGGCCATGGGGGGCGATTCATGCCTGCAAAGCCGGCGAAAGCAAGGCAGCCTGCGGAGCGTCCAAGACCTCTGCCTCGTTTCAGCCTGCAGAGGCCTCTCCAGCAGCTTTCTTTTGCAGACGGAAAGGCTGTTCCCGCCTGTTGGACGCCATGCCTTGAGAGACAAAATTCGTAGCCCTGCCACTCGCCCTCACAGCCATGCCTTATTTGCCGCAGCCAATTCAGCTCCCTTAGTAATTTTCCTAGGCCGTAGACGTCCAGCACGCTCACGACCGTGGCAGGCTCTGAAGCATCGTCAGAACTCTCCAAATTCCTTAAGGAATACGGCGTACACGAGGTGCTGTCCAACGCTTTAACCCCCAAAGGGCTGGAGTCTGTGGGCGACTTTGCCTATGCATTTCCAGAACTGCCCAGCCTAGACACGGTGCTCGGCAGCATGTCAGATTCGGACATGAGCGATATGGGCGCCGTTGACCCTCTGCACGGGGTCCACGCAGCAAAGCTACGTCGTGCCCTCGGGATCGCGCACCATCAAAGCCAACAATCCCTCGACGCGCCTACGCCTCAGCCTGCACCTTCATTGCCGTCAGCTCTGATGCCCCAAGCCTCGCCAGCCTCTTGGGTGGAAAACCTCCCACCCACGCTCAGCCAAGAAGCAGCCCAGGAGTTAGTTAACGACTTCAAGGTAAACTACCCTGGAGAATTGCTGGATGAAGACACCATGCCTAGTATTCGCCTATTAAGCCTGGTCCAGCACAGCCTCAAGCCTGGAGAGAAGATCCGTTGGCGTGGCAATTCCGCCTCAGTGCCAAGCAGTATACGGAGATCATGGAGGCTAAATCCTCCAAGCCTTTGCGTACTGAAGCCCAGTGGCCTCCGCCCTATACGATGATACTCCAGAAATGCCAGTGGCCCACCTCCGCCTCGCTGCGAGTTGGTTATCCAGGGTCCAAACAGTCTATCGTAATGCCTGGGCCTTATGTGGAGAGGCCCACCTCAATAACCTCAAGGCCTTTGCAAAGAGAGTCCTAGACCTAGCCCTACCAGAGCTCACCGACACCAGCCTGAGAGGGCCTACTACTCAGGAACTGCTCGCGGCTGACAGAAAGATATGGGGCACTACCGGTAGCCTAGTTGCCTCAGGCTGGAGCCTCGATGAAGCCTGATATGAGGTCACCTCCATCCGCAGCGACCTATCTAACCTGTTACAACCCAATACGCCGCCTCCTCCTAAGCGCCCTCGAGCCACGCCGTTTACTCCGACCCCCAAAGGCAAAGGCAAGGGGAACAAGGGTGGCAAGGGCAACGCCAACAAGTCCAAGACAGAAGATTGGCCTTCCAACTGGGTATTCAAAGCACACGGTAAAGTCCTATGTAAGAGGTACCAAAGGAACCTTTGCACTATGCCTAATTGCAAGTTTGCCCACCTGTGTGCGGTGAGAGGTTGCGGCAAGGAGCATTGCGCAATCAATCATGAAGCTAAATCCTCTTGACTAAACCCTAAGCCCGAGACGCCTGCCCCTACCACGAGTACGCCGCGTGCAAGCCGAGGCCCAGAGCAACAGGATGCTTCCTCGCCTCCGCCACCTGCGCTGCTGCCCCCTCTGGTCGCGAACCAGGGGCATCAGCCTACAACACCAGGCCCTACACAAGGCAGCCTTGCCTCACCCATAGCCCTGGAGGATCCTAGCCTACCCCAGCTACCAACCAACTACCCGCCCGTCCTTCCTTCAAGCGAAAGTTCGCCAATCGGGTGTGGACCTCCTCAGCATACAAGAAGGCCCGGAGGGAAGAGCAGTTCCTATCCCCCTATGTCCTACTTCTTGACATAGCTTCCAGCCTAGGGCAACGCTGTGCCTCCTTGTTAGACAAGGAAGCAAACCCGGTGTTGGAACTAGATACCTCGCTACAGCCAGTACCCTTTGACGACATTATGAAATGCGTCTGGGGTAGGAGTATAGTAGCCATCGTTGGATGCCTCACCAACCTCGTCACACGTCCAGAGGAGGCCACGGCCCTCCTCCAGACGATCCAGGCGACTGCCACTTGGGCTTTCTTCACTATGCCAAAGGATCATGCCCTTCTGAAATCAGAAGAGCTGTTAGCCTGCCTACACGACGCCTCTATGCAGCTCTGCCCAGCCCATCTTATCCTCGCCTCATCTCGCCTCCCCACCTGGCCGTGCTGGCACTGAAGCCAATGGGCCGGGTCTGCAGCCTTCACCTCTGCCATGCAGGCCTCTCTGCCCTTTCGTTCAGCAGCCTATTACGGCCCACCGGCTCATACGTGCCACACAGACCCCGGTCTGCGATGGGGCCGGCTCAACTAGTTCTCACGCTTGGCTCAAGTGGGCCGCTGATCTTGACCTTGCCAAAAAGGTATATAGCCACATTAGCCTAAGCCGCCCAGAACACCCCCTCTCGGAGGAGGAGCAATCTCAGGCCCTAGACGTGCTATGCCAGTCACTTGGCCTCGATCCGGCCAAGATGGGCTGTATTAGCCCAGGACAGCCTTTCCGCCTTGAGTGAAGGGCCCTGGCTAGCCTCACACATGATCCAGACGCCGAGCTCCCGGTCTTCCTAGATGAGGGTGTACACACCGACATATTCTCAGACATACAGCCCACAGGCCTCTGGCCCCCCGCCAAACTCCAGCCTCTTTCCCAGTCGGGCCTAGAGGTTTGCCAGGGGAACTGGAAACCGGCCGAGGAAGATCCTCATGGGCTGCTTTGAAGTCTATACTCGCGGCGGTATCTGTTTGATCCAGCCCGAGGCTTCTTCGTCGGCTAAAAGGGCTAGGACATAAACGGGTCAAGGTGCACAGTTCTGAACAGGGCCTACTCTTGTTTGCCTTCAACGGTACCCTATGGAGATGCGTCGTTTGCCACTTGGAGCCAAGTTCTCTGCCTATTGGTGGCAACGGGTAGGAGGCCTAATTACTCGCCTACTACACGCATTCTTGGCGGATCGCCCACATAGAGCCTGGCTTTACGTGGACGACCTTCTCGCTGTCTCGTAGTCATGATGTTCATGCTCTCGTGCCTGGGAGCCCTGATTAGCTGGAAAAAGGCCTCTATAGGTGATAGCCTAGTCTGCGGTGGGTTGGAAGTTCAATTTCGCCTACGAAACCGTGGAGCTCTGTGCAGCCAAAAGGGACAAACTCAGACTTCAGATACAAGGCCTCTTGTCCCGCCCTAAGGTTCCCAGAAAGGACCTCGAGGCCTGTATAGGCCTACTGATGTGGGCCACGAACATCAGCCAGGTCCTCCGGCCTTACCAGCCCCTTTATCCCTTTATACCGCCTACTCCACAGCCCTCCAGGAGCCAACTTCTTTATATCGCCTCGCATGTGGCCTGCATTCCTACACTGCCTCGACTCGCGGGCTGTTCTCTCCAAGGAGTGTACGGGCCTCACGTGGGTTAGAGTATCAGATCCCTCTTGCCCGGTCATCAAGATGACCAAAGCAGCCCAGGAAAGCCTAAGATGGCTTGCGCCAAGAATAGATGCCATTCCTACAACCCCCTTGTCCCTACCGCCCATGCTCAGCAGCCTGGCTCGAGCTGACGCCATGGCGGAAGGGTCACAGGTGGGCATACCAAGCACAGCCTAGCATGGTTTGCGGAGGCCTACAGCATGGACGAGATCCGAATGTTCTGGCCTTTCCTCACTAAACACGCCCAGAAATACATAGCCTGCTTTGAGACCTTAGCCCAGCTTGCCTTAGCGATGACAGCCAAAGCCCACCATGGCCACTCCCGCATGAACATCTGCCTACCTACGGAGAGTGACAACACGCCTACAGAAGGAGGTGTAAACAAATTGTTTACTACATCCTGGCCCCTCTCTGAATTCCTAGGTCTCATAGCCTCCTGGAGCTCAGCCAACAGCATCACGCTCCAGGTTTCGCATGTCGCAGGAGCCCACAACGAATGGGCAGACGATCTTAGCAGGGGGCGCTTGCAGGCCTTTGCACACCGCCCACAAGACCGATTCCGAGTGCCCTTGCAGCTACTGGCCTCGGCAGCGTCTGAAGCCTCATGGACTCGTAGACAAGGCCAGCCTTCCAGCCGCGGAAGAAAAGATATGCACCTCTATGCTCGACACATAATGCTCATCCAAAGATGCCATTTCATGCCACCAAGGACAGAACACCGCCCGCGGTGGGGGATTCCTACACTTGCGCCTTTTTGACCGTTGCTTCTGTCCCTAAAGAGGGGGTGACTTTTTGCCTACGGCCCAGCCTAGGGTCTAGGCCCCCCTGACTAGCCCCGAGCCTACACAGAAGCAATACGATCAAAATAGGTGCTGCGAGTGTCTCAAGTGGTAGAGCAGTGCGAGCCTAAGAGAACGGTACATGTTTTGTTTCATGTCTGTTTTATAGGCTCGTGAATCTATACACTATGCAGTGTCTGGCTCTAGCACTTGAACATTCGTAGCCTCCTGCAAAAGAAACCCCGCCCTCCCACTCCAGGTACTTCTGCGCCTCGCCCAGTCCGAGCCTCTTCTACTTGCAAGGCGAGCCAATCGCTAGCTAGACCGGCACTTGAGCCTGCCTCAGTACTCAGGTCCGACCAGCCTTCACAGAGGGAGTCAGGGGCTCGCCGTAAGCCCAAATACAAAACCAAGAGCTTTCAGGCCTACGCCAGTAAGCCGCCAGGCCCTGGCTCCTTTGTTCGCTAAGGCGAGCAGCCCGTCAGGCCCCAACTGCTCACAAATGCGAGCTCTCAAACAGAGCTGCTGCCTGCCCAGGTGACGGCGGCCCAAGCCTCGTTCGCAAAGCCGAGCACGGCCTACCAGCCCTCTCAGGCCTTGCCCTTGCGGCTTCCTGGACGTTTAAGTGTCCTAAGCCCTAACCCTTTGGGGTACCCGCCCTAACCCCTCGGCCCAGGTGTCTCTTCGTCTTCATCGACCACGTTGGTTACTGCTGAATTGCAACCCTGAAGCCTAAGTTTCACTCTCGCCTTTCGTCTCCATGCCTCATGAGACCTGGTAGTGGCCTTGTACCTTCGCCCTCCAGGGTACATTCGCATACAGATGATACGCCATCTCACAAGTACAGATGGCACCGCGGTTTCCGGCCTCGAAAACTTTCGCCTCTGGTTCGCTTCCGAGCCTAGTTAGTGGCTTAACTTAACTAGTCGCTTTCACCAAGACTACCTGGGGGGTGACTTTTTGCCTACGGCCCAGCCTAGTGGGTCTAGGCCCCCCTGGCTAGCCCCGAGCCTACACAGAAGCAATACGATCAAAATAGGTGCTGCGAGTGTCTCAAGTGGTAGAGCAGTGCGAGCCTAAGAGAACTGCAGTTCCGCTATGGAGCCCGTGGTGCTGGCAGTTGGTGCTTCTGGCTGCAGTTGTTTCGTTTTTTACCGTCATTCTTGGCGCTGGCTTTGTCATGATCGGAGGGGACGCTGTTAGGCTGCAAGCCGTTGGGTCCGCTTGGATGTGCAACAGCAGCTATGATCGTTGGCACAAACGCCTTTAAAACCTGCATTTGCCTCGGACATTGTGACCTGCATGCAGCTTCACTTTGCAGGCCTCTCTGTTGCAGCCGTGTGCACGAGCCTCATGCATTCTTGCCTGCTGCAGTGCCCAAATTTTACTCCTTTTGAGGTGGGCCGTGGTCCTCCTTTCCCTCTCGAGGCAGGCTCCGCCTGTGTTGCGAACGTTGGCATTGCAGATGTTGTCTTCGACCTCTTCGGTTACCACGCCCGTGGAGCTGTGCCTTTGGTGCACTTCTTTGGCCTTCTTGCTGGCAGGTCTGCCGCTGCGCTGTTGGTTGTGCTGGCTGGGGTCTGGGGCTTTGGTTTCGTGCAGGGTTCTGGGTCCTCTGCCAACGCTTCTGTCCCCTCTGCTGCTGTCCTGCCTCTCCGAGGTCCTTTATCTGCCGAGGCCTGCAGCTTTCCAGTGTGATGCGCCCGGCCTGCTGCACTCTGCTCCTGTGGTGTGTGCGTGGCATCCCGCTCAGAACCTTTTTCCTCACTATTGGCTAGCCCCCTTCGGTTCTTTCCCGAGCTGTGCCTGCTTGCCTAGGCGTGACGGTGGTTGTGGCTGCTGCCAGGTCCTGCCTCGGGCCGGCCGCTCTCGGCTCTGGGGCTTGGGCTCAGGCTTCGCCTTTTCTTTGCACTCGGAATGGAGCGCTGCCCAGGTTCCTCATGCTACTTGTGCCTGGCACCTGTGGTGTGCCCTCCTGACCTTTTATTTGTGCCTCGAGGTCAAAGGGGTGGGTTGCCCGCATGGGCTGTTCTCTCAGGAGCGCTCTCCTGCAGCGCCATTGCAGGCTTGTTCTGGACATGTTCTTTGGCAGTGGCACTTATCCTTGCGTGTGGTGCTCGGAGTAGTGCAGTCCTCTGGGTTGGCAGGCGTGTCTCGGTTTTCTTGCTTCAGTTTGGGCTCTTGTGGCGCTGGGGCCTCACATTGCTGTCGGAATCAGGTGCTGGTGCGTTGTGCACCTTGAGTGGGATCACGGCCCTTCTCTCAGCCGCGGCGCCCCTGCTCGTCAGTGTCTCCTGACTTGTGGCTTGCGCGGTGTGCTGCCGTCCCAGGTTGGTCCGATCTCGGGTCCACTTCGTGATCGCTGGAGGTCGCGATCCCCGGCCTCTTCGCCGCCTCCTCTGGCGCTTGTGCGCTCTGTGTGTGAAAGCTGCTCCGCAACCAGGGCATTTAGCTTCGTATCTTGCATCGGCTTGACTCTCTGCGCCCCGTGCAGAGCTCACCCACTGCCATGGTAGGCCGTCGGCCGATCTTGCATCAGTCTTTACTGCTCACTGACCACTTGCCGTGAGAGACGAGTCTGGATGCAGTCGTGGCCCTGACTGATCAGCGCGGCTCGTAGTGGTCACGCGCGCTCTGATTTGCATGGCACGTGACAGCCTGTGCCAGGGCTTGGTTCGTTTTTTTCATTACGACACAAGTCCATTTGCGTCGGTGTCGTAATATCTGAGTGTGCTTCACTACGGGGCTTAAACACTTAAACTGTGCAGTTCTTTGTAGCGGGGCATGCTCCGACTTTTCCGCTTGAAGTGCAACACTGCGCTCATTGAGGACCCCACTGAGGATTCCGATGTGGATGGCACGCTTGCGGGTCGCCCTTGCGCGACTCGTCGCGGCTCTCAGGTCAGCTCCGGTGCCCCTGGTGATCATCGAAGTCGGTCCCCTCGAGATCCGAGCCGCTGTCGCATTCAGATCTGCAGTTCATCCTGTGTGAGCTGGAGGCGGTCGCACGAACTCTCTGCGGGGGGGTTTCCGATTTTCTACGTGCTTTGGGCTCGGATGTTGAGGAGCCGCCCTGGTCGGTGCTTGCCGTGAGTGTTCCACACACCTTGTCCCTTGCTGCTCTTCAGTCGTCTCTTCATGTACATGCCGACGATCTGAGGACTCACACTTTGCGGCGCTGAGGGCACAGGATCAGCTCGCCTGCCTGTCCAGTGAGGCTGACAGCTGACGATTTCAGTTTCCGCATCAGAGTTCTGGAAGTGCTGCCGGACTCAACTGATCCAGCTCCGGCCGTTGCCTCAGCATCCGAGTTGGATGGCCTTGAGTTGCTTGAGACACTGAGGTTACGTGGCAGTCTGTGGACTTAAATAGATCATGCTGTTTTGTTGGGCAGATGTCATCCAATGTCAGCTTCGCAGTTGCTGCACGGCTGCATAATGTGTTGCTGCATGGCTGTCTTGCCCCCACCGAGCTTGCTGACGGCACGTGCATCTCCCGTGGCCAGTTGCACGTGCCGTTTCATTTTATCCACTGTCCGCAGGCTGTGTGGAGTACCCTGGGTCCAGGGTCCAGTTGGTCCCGGTTGCTGGGTTCTCGGGTTCTGTTGGGTCCCTCGCCTTCGGGGCTCAGTTTTGTTTGGTTCCGCTAGCAACATGTTGCCTCGCAGTCGCTGGGACGATGGCGCTCCGCAGCCTTCTCGGGGTCTCTTGGCCTCATGATTTCCTTTCATCGAGCCCCCTCCGCGGCTGGTGTGATTCCACCTCCTTTGCGCTCACAAAACCGCCACCTCTTCTCGCTGCTCCGAGCGCTCGCTCACCTTTCACAGGCGCTCTGCAGGTGCCGGTGCCTTCATACATGCCTCAGTGTTTCCCTCCTGCTCGTCCAGGCAGTCAGTTGGCTCTTGACAGGCAGATCGATGAATGGATTCGGCTGGCCAGCGTGCCTTCTACTCTGGCGGCTTACTTTTCCACAAGTGACGCCAGTGCTGCGCTTCGCGGATTCAGCGCGTGCTGTATACCTCTTCTCCTGGACTTTCTGCTGGAGACGGCCACGTCATGGATCAAGGCGTTGTGCTTCTTCGCTCGCAAGGCTCTAAACTTGAAGACTTGGGGTGTTTGCTGCGTTCTGAAGGCGTCTCGGCTTACGCCCGTTCGGGGCCCATCGTGGAAAGACGTGAGGTGCCTCGAGCGCAGGGTCTTGGACTCGTCTGCGCAATCTTCTGCACACGCATCTCACCGACTTCTTGCCGGAATGCACCTTTGCATCGTTGCGGTTCTCCGATGCGCTTTGGTCGCCCCCAGGTCGGCTGGCCATCACTGGTAAGATAACCCCCTGCCTCAGGTATCTTCGACTTCTTCGTCTACCTTTTTGCTTAGTCCTAGCTGATCTGAGGTGCATTTTCACAATCACGCCGCCTAGCATGGGTACCTGCTTCAGGTATTACATGCGATACATTCGCCCGATCCTCAGCAGCCTCTGCCTTGAGGTATGGCCTACGCCTGCCAACGCAAGCCTGCGCAGCTCAGCAGCCTGAACCAACGCCTCCGTAGTGGCCAACTTAAATTTGGCTTCACACTGTTTCACTACGGTTGTGTAGTCAAGTGGAGTTTCTTTTGCTTATACCTGTGCCTCGGGGCCTGGGCCTCCCCCGGTAGCTGCACAGCCTCACAGATCCAACACAGTAAGAGTGCCACGTGCTAGAGCAATGCAAGCCTAGCTAGAACAGACACAGTGTTGGATGCAAGAGAGGAAAGACTTCCAATCAGCAAACACATGTCATTACCAACGCATTTCTTCGATTTTACGACTACCCGTCAAGGCGTGATTTCGCAGGATTTCGCAGGGGCTGAATTACTGCCATTACTGCCTGTGTAGTCGGACATGTCCGCCGAGTGGTCCTGAGGTAGATCACTCCCTGTGCAGGAGCTCGACCGACGTGCACTGTACCTTGCAAAGCGCATCTCCCAGTGCCAGCTCAACCCGCAACCTCTACCACGTTGGAGTCCTTTTGGCTTCGCGCGGCAGGGATTGGCAGCATGCTGGGCCCCCACATGGGTTTTGAATTGGGACACATGCTGCGATGCACGGCATGGACCTCTTGGCAACAGGAGCTGTTGGAAGCCGCCACGGTCTTTTGAGAGATGTTGCATGCGGGCAAGACTTACACAGGCAGACTGAGCCTGGAACCGCGGCCACAGCCAGGGGTGCCAAGGAGGCACAGGTGGCACTCCGAGACGATGACCCTTGTGCTGGAGGTGATCCAAGCGACTTCGCATGCAGGCAGAGACGGAGGCCGCCGAGGAGCCTGGGCTCAAGGAATACAAGAACTTGATGGAAGGCTCCAAGGTTGATGAAGCCAAAGCCGCCAATTTCCGAACACCGAAGCACAAGCCCAGGAAGAAGCAGCACACGCAGAAGGAGCTGGACACCCAAAGGCCTGCTTCGAGAAGCTGAAGCCCCTGCGTCCTCGCCTCCTATGCGGAGCGCCAAGCACAGTCACATCGCACGCTGCAGTAACTTTTGCATGTCTTTCGTAAGATCCCTGCTGTCTTTCGCCCGTGCCGCGCAGGTGGCGGACCTCCAGGAGGCCCTCGCGATGCTCGAACATGCTCGAGAAGATCTGAGAACATTCTCTGTACTATCCGATGCTATCCAGTGCCGTGCTGCCGGCTTGTGAGAAGCTTGTCCGAGTCGGAAGTGCAACCGTGACTAGCAGCAGCTGCTCATCGCTTAAAACAGTTTAGTGGGTGACATCTGTGACATGAAAGATACAAGATCGTACCGATCTTTGTGCTTGGTGACTTCGCACATGCTCACCGCAAAATGAGACGTAGCGTCACTACCCGTGCCTTCTGCGGCATGTGCCCGTGCTTGAGCCGAATGCTCCACACGGGTGTGACATCACTTTTGATTTTCATCCTGCTCAGCATGCAGGATGATTGTCTGATGGTGGAAAGAACTTGTACATGTTAGCAGCATAGAAGACCAACATAGGCATCAGCTCAGTGCTGCTGGTACGGGCAAGGGCAAGCGTTCATGTGGGAAGGACCGGCTGAGAGCTTTTTGGAGCCCTGGATGCTCGGAACGTGTTGTAACCTTTCGCGGGTTGGAGCCAAGCTCGTGAAATGTCGCGAACCTCTTCATTTCAGGATTTAGGGAGCTTTGAGCCTTTCACACAGTCTCGTGTAGAGTAAATGTTGGGAAGTGCCTTCATGTCACCCCCACGATGCAGGGCAGCGGTGAGAACGAGCTTCGGCTTGTCTCAGTTGCTTGGCGTTCGTCCGCTGTGTCAGCAGTCTTGCGTTCTCGATCAGGCTCGAGCTCCGAGCTTCGCTTTTCTTTGTAGATAGTCATTGGCCTCCAAAGGATCGGCAGTTGCTACCATCTTTTGAGAAACCTCAGCTTGCTACGCATTGCTACGCATTGCTACGCTACCGCCCTTCCTAGCTGAAGCTTTTCCTGGCCTTGCAGTGCTGTTAATGCAGCTGTTGCCGTGCAATGCTAGCGGATCATCCTGGGAAGATGACGCTTGGTATGACCGGCCAGGCTATCCGCCCTTGGAGGGTTGTTGGATACATCCACCATGTGGAGACTCCCGGCTGCCCGAAGTGTACTTCTGCGAAGACTGCGAGAAAACGAGGAATGAGCCGCCTCCTGTAATTTACGTGGGTTCTGGTACTGACACCCACGTGCAACTGGATACAAGTTTTCCTGAGCGATTGTGTCGGATCGTCAGAACGAGGCAGAGGTGGAGCTTGGAAGCCTTGACCCCCAGATGGCAAGTGCGGGTGCAATCAGGTGGGATGAGCGGGAAGTGTGAGACTCTCGATGTTGGCCGACCGAAAGGCTTACAGCATGGAGACGTCATCAGTTTGTGCACGCCGCCGACTGCCCAAGCTTCGTATTCTTTTCACCTCGAGGTCTCGGAGATACAAGAAGCGAGGTTCCCCAATCGCTATCCGGCTCGATTTCCCTACCGGTCCTCGTTGCCAGAGGCACCCGAAGCACCCGAGGAGCTGCGCCGCTTGGCCTGGCAAACGGATCAGATGCGGCGGCGCTCGGAGCAGGACCAGGTGCGTGTGGCGGATTGGTCCAATTTCTCCCAGTATGTTAAGCAGCACTACCTGGATCATGGAATCCGCTGCACATCCTGGAAGATTTCGGGTCGGGGGAAGCCCTGTGATCCCAAGCCTGCGAGCTTTAAGCCTCGACCTTTGCCCAAATGGATTTGCGAGCTCTTGGCCGAGGCTCCGCCAGGAAGCCGCGAGCTGCCTTACGCGACCTGCCTGGCAGCTTCGGGGAGCCCCATAAGACCACAGCAACTGCAGGAATCGGCTGTGGAAGTGTGCACGGACGGGAGGGTTGCAGGCTACCGTGTCGCCGATGGCGCCGATCTTGCTGCAGCTTCAGAGGCCCTGCCAAGCCAGCCAGAAGAAGTGGGTTTAGAGGAGACCAACCCACTCTTGCTGCAGCCGATTCAGGATTGGTTAGAGTCCGTGGACGGCGATGGGTTTTTGCTTCAGTATTATGATCAGATTGTTGCAAACTTCGATTCATTGAAGCAAATCCATGATGTCTATTTTCGTGATGGCTATCTGGATGGGCAGTTCTTTCTGGCAGCTGGTGTAACCAAGCTGGGGCACAAGAGGATACTGCAGAAGTGGTTCCGGGACCACTTCACATGACTGTGTCATGGAAACATGCATTCGATTGCCTTCTGATTCACTGAATGTTCTATCCCTGCCGTGAATTGCCGGCCTTGCAATCATGCCTGTAAGCTCGCATGAATGTAGACTGGGCTTTTCTCTGGATCATCGGCTTAAGACTTCAGACGTGTTATGAAGTTGCCGGCTTAGTGCGCCTGCTTGTCACCTGCTAGTGTTAGTACTTCCTAGCTTGCGTATGAAGTGTATGGACCGCGCAGGAGTGAAGGACCCAGGATGAAAGACCCACACAACTGGAGCAGCACAGGATGTCAGTAGACTTACGGCAGAGCAGTCGACACAGTTGTAGAAAGTCGCCACCTAGCCATCTGCAATGGAGACCGGTTGGGATCCTTTTGGTGATCCTGCCGATGCTGACATTGATCCTCCTGCCAAAATCAAGAGCGCCGAACGTACCGTAGACGCGAATGCAGGTGGTGTGGAGATATCGCTGTCGGTCGAGACCGTCCACGATGCTCCTTTGGACCCCTGGAATGACCTCACCTTTGTTTCGTTGGTGCAAGAGGCAGCCAAAGAAGTTCAGGAACAAACAGAGGCTAATCTGAGATTTCTGGCTGAAAAGCAGGCAGAGGAGGAGCAGAGGCAGTTGCAAAAGGAAGCCCGACGTCTGAAGCTCGAGCAGCAAGCGAGGGAGTTGGCAAAGCTCAGCCTTCCGGAGCGCCGGCAGAAGCTCAGAGAGCGAGAGGCCTACACCGAGTTTGCGATGGAAGCGATTCAGCAAGCCCCAGCTTTTGTGGCAGCGAAAGCCCAGCGCAAAGCTCGATCCAGGGAGATCGAAGGGCCTCCGCAAGATACCGAGGCAAAGCTACTTGTATCCCCCAACAAAGTCTGTCGGGTTTCTACAGGTTCCTGTCGCCACTTTCCCCAGGTGGCTTTGGGAAAGGCTGCAGCAGAGATTGCTGCAGCTAACATGGGTGTGAAAATCAACTTCAAGACCAAGGCGGAGGCGGTGGGCTTTGAGCAATTTCGGATACTTGAGAGTTTTTGAACAAGGGTTTTCGGGGTTAGGGTGGGCTCCCCTCCCCCCTTAGACAGCTTTGATTGACTGAGGCTTTGCTTTTTCTTTGCCTTGGCATTGCGAAGGCCAGCTGCCCAATGGCCTTGCTGTTCCCGGATCAGAACTCCAAGAGCTTGAAGATGCTGAGGGGCTTGCAGGAGCCAAGGGGAGTCGCATGGAGCCCGAGAAAGCAAGATCCTTCAAGAGACGAAGCGCTGCGCTCGCTCGCTCGCTCGCTCGCT
>CAJNJA010043698.1:422-27125 GCA_905231915.1 Symbiodinium necroappetens | reverse complement strand
CTAGTACTAGTACTAGTATTATTATTATTAGTACTAGTAGTGGAAGAAGTAGTAGTAGTAGTAGTAGTAGTAGTAATAGTAGTAGTAGTAGTAGTACTACTACTACTACTACTACTACGACGACTACTACTAGAACTAGTACTAGTACCTAGTACCTAGTTACTAGTTACTAGTACTAGTACTAGCCACTACTACCACTACTACCACTACTGATACGGCGACACCACTGCGACTACCACTGCCACCACTGCCATTGCCACACCCACTGCTACTGCTATTGCTTATTTGCTACGCCACTGCCGCTGCGACCACCAACACTACCACCACTACCACCACCACCAACACCACCAACACCAGTACCACTAATTACTGTCACTGTTGCTACGGCTACTGCAGTGACTGCAGCCACTGCAGCATCGTTAAAACCTGGCGCATGCCTCCACTTCTGAATCAGCATGTGTGGCGGTATCAAGTTGTCGATGGCCTGTGAGGAAAGTTGAAAACTGCCGAGAAGCAAAGCCCGCATAGAAAAGGCCCACAAGCGGCAGGACGAACTGAGATTCGGCATATTTTTAAGGGACTCGGATGCGGGGTAGAACGGTTAGTTTGGATATTTGATCAAGGCTTCGCTTTGATCAGGTCGTTTTGGGTATCAAGGATGGGATCCAGCGGCTCTGATAGTCAGGGGCCAAGACCGCGATTTACGGAGGGAAAAGTGGATCGATCTACTGGCTCTCCTATCCTTCTTTGCCTTCCCGCAGCAACGAGTGCATTGATCAGTCAGGCTCTCGACCTAGAGCTGGTCGGAACGACTGAGCTGAGTTCATGAATGTGCAAGCCAGGCGCCAGCAGCGCTACGGAGATGATGGTCGGGATGGTAGGCTCATTCCAGTCCCAGGCGTCATAGAGCGGGCACTCCTTACAGAGAGGGTTGCGGTTTTAGGGCTCTTGATGACCCCAGGTGGAAAACTTCCAGAGCAAAAGCCGAGTGCCAACCAACGTGGACGCAGCCCTGACAATACCAGCAGCAGCAGCAGCAGGAGGAGTAGAAGCAGAAGCAGAAGCAGAAGTGGCGAGCAGCAGCATGAGTAGTAGGTGTGGTAGTCGTCGTCGTCGTCATGGTCATGGCGGTGGTTGCAGCGGTAATGGTAGTGGTGTGGTAGCAGTGGCGGTAGCCGTAGTGGCAACGAGGTAACTTGTCATCGTCTTCGTGGTCGAGCTTGCTCGTACTCGTCGTCGTGCTCGCGGTCGTCGTCGTCATCGTCGTCGTAGTCGTAGCAGTTTAACACTACTTTTCCTTCTCTTCACCATTGCCACCATTGCACCATCACGCCACAGCCAACATCACCATCATCATCATGCATGTTGGACACTTCGAGATTCGCGCGGTTTTGTGCTTCGATGTTCTGAGCACCGAATCCCTGATGCTAGCAGATAGCTTACATATCAACGGTCTGTCTATCGAACCGGCCAGCAAAGCGTGTTGAACGCAATGCGTATGGCACGAGCTGGCACCGTGAGATATGTGATGCTAGTGAAAAGCACTCTGTGTTACAAAAAAGTGCGACAGCACCAGGCTTCATGGGAGGGCGGGCCATGAAAGATCCCGCAAGTGTGTAGGCCCTTGGGCCACAAGCTCAGGCGAACTCAAGTATGAAATGCACATCAATCCACGCCTGCCCTGCCAGGCATATCGTCATCACCGTCATCATCGTCATCATGATCATCATCAGCAGCCGCATCCTCATCATCATCGGCAAAACCACTTCACTGCTGCGCCGCTCCACCTTTTCCTCCGCTTCCTCGCCGTCATCACATCGTCATGGCTGCGCACTGTAACCAGGGCTATCTCACAGAATCCACCAGAACATGCCAGAACCCCCGAACCCCCACAAACTGCTCCGGCCTGCCGCGTGGGATACTGATCACACCCGCCCTGATTTCCGATCTGCGCCCAGAAGTGGATGAGGGTCCACGCCACGTAGCCGAACCCGAAGAGCCTTGACTCTCTGGCTTTTGAAATGAAGGGATCGAAAGCTCCAGCTTCGAGCAGCTTGAAGTTCGAAGTCGGACGAAACTTAGGTGGATACGGGATTGGCGGGGATCGAACACTTCAGCTGGGCAATGCTCGGCATATATACAAGCTGTAACAACCTGAGTCAGAGCTTTGAATGTCTTCATATGAAGCAATCGGAGCTGGTTTTCTGAGAACTTGGAGTTTGGAACCCCGTGCAAAAAGGCTGACGAGAAGTCGAGCTGAACAGATGTCGCCTTGGTCCCCTTTAAGCGTAGCAGTCACAGATCCAGGACTGTGCACTGTGGACACAAGCAAAGGTTGACTTCGGGTGCCAGCCAGCAAATGCCAGAGAACAGTGCATTCAAGTGGCAGTGACCAACCGATCCTCTTAATCGAGTAGGGGAGCCGGCTGAGGAACAAGCCTCAGCTGGGACATGCTGCTGCTGTCAATGTCTTCCATGGTAGCTGCTGGCTATTGGCTGATTCCTCGGGCCCCCCCCCCCCCAGGAAGCGATTTAGGACTTCTTGGTCTCTCCGATCTCGGAGAAGCAGCAACAGGTTCGAGAGTCCAGAGCTCAACCGTCTCAAAGGTTCGATTTCCTCGCCTACATGATTATCCTCATCTTCTTCATCACCATCACCACCTTGTTGAACATGATCTCTAGCAAGCCGAAACACTACGAATATCTATATCATCACGACTCGGATTAGCATTCTCTTCCTATGGTAGCGGAACAAGCTAAGGCCGGGTGATCCAAGTTCCTGCAAGCAACTGCATCAAAATGTAAAGCAACGCTCAACCCGCAAATCATAAATCCTCAAACCCCTAAACCCCCTGATTTGCTACTGAGTACTGCCTAAGGCCTAAGGTCGGCTCTCAAAGATCGCCAGCTGTAGAGCTTCAGTTTGTCGTTGGTTACCGCCAAGAACGCTTGAGGTGTTCCCCGCTTTTGCCGAGACTCTGTGCAGCAGCTGGTCCGAGATTACACTTTTGGGTTTCTTTTGAGACGGTTGTGTCTTGCAAGGCCAAGCCAAGCCACCGACGATGAGAAGAATGAAATTCCTGGGTCGCGGCGGAGGTCTGAGCCCTACGTCCGAATTTTCCCTTAGACTGGCAGAGCGATGTCCACTATTGTTCTCAATGCCGGACGGCCGACATGCTACCTATTCAACGGGCCGCTGGAGGCTGTGAGTTTTTTGCCCTTCCTGTCGGTTGCACGTTCCCTCCTCCGGCTGCCATCAGTCCTTCCACAACCCGTGGCCGCAAGTTGTGGCAGATGCCGGAAGCAGCATTCTGTCATGTGCTTTGAGAGGAGACTTCTCCGTGATTTGCTTCTCGGTGTTGGGATCCTTCGGTTCAAGTTCGAACTGCCTCTAAATACGAAGCCCCTCGAAGCCTCCCATCTTCATTCCAAGCCCAAAAGCCCAGAAGTCAAAACCCTAAACGGCCCTAAACCCTCGCAGCCAGTGCAGACCACAGCGGCAGCAAGTGAACGAAGATGGACCTCAGGGGAGTGCAGATCCCTCTTCTTATGCCCAGCCAAGGACACGACAACAAACAACAGCACATTTTCGGGGGAAGACCACCACAACCAATCATCAATCACCAACCACCAACCCACTACCCATTTCCCAGCACCGACAATTGACAACCAAAATATCGGTTACCACCAACCACCAACCACCAACCTAAACAACCGGGGCCTAAGGCTGCCCCGGGCTCAATTCATCACATGCATTGGGTATTTGCACGTCATCTCACCCAAAGCACCTTGTTAGTCACCCGGAAGAAAGCAGCGCAGCTCTCTCGCAGCGCCACGTGCCCTTTTTTTCGGGAGTGTTTTGGGGTGCCTTGGGGCTTCCTTAGCTTTTGAGGGGTTTAGGGGGTTTAGGGGGTTTGGGATCTACTTCAATGGGGTAGGCGGCATAAGGGGCTTCGTTTGGGAAGCTGAGGCTTGGATCCGAGGCGCAGGTAGGAAGGAACCTCCTTGACGCCGCTCACTACATCCCAGATAGGCCTCACCAGGGTCCAATACCTGGGGACGGAAGGTCCAGCGCTTCTCTGGGCCTTCGAATCGGCGGAGTTTGGCCAACACGAACCATGCCTCGTACATCGCGGAATAAATGCTGCTAGTCTCGGTCTATCCTCTGTAACTGTCAGTGTGCTTGTGACTGCTTGTGACTGTGTGTGAGGATCGTGGATACGCCATCAAACTTGTTCTCGTGTGCTTCTAGGTTGTTGGTAGCAGGATACTAGCCAGGTGACTCATGCTAGTGACTTAAGCTTGTGGATGCTGCTAGACTGATAGTGAGTGCAGTTAACACGATAAATAGAATGCACGGTTTCGCAGTAGTTCGCATGCTTGCATGTGCAACCTCGCATGCCGCTGCAAGTAGTAACACTGGTATGTACAGTGCAATGGCTTCCTGATGTATTTCGTGGAGTGATAAACTAGCTAGTGCTCAGGCCATTTTCAAGCTATTGAACCTTCTGCCAAGAACAAGTCTATGCTGCCACTTGCAAACTACACGATTGAACTGGGTCTTCTCCCCCTTGCTGAGGTTTTTTGTTGAGCTAGTCAATGAGTCTGGTTTCCACCTGACCGGGCTGCCGGTAGTGGGTCCGCAGAAACTGAGAAAAGGCCAAATGACCAGTGTCATATCAAGACGGGTCAGAAGGGTAATGCCCTCAGCTTTGCATCTCGTGGCCTTTTTTCACGCAGTTGCCTAGGACTTACTTCAATAGCCGAAAGAGCATCGGCATCCAGGGGTCTCAAAACAGACCGCTTCACTACCCTGGCCAACATGGCTAAGTCATGCTTCTAACGCTGTACTGGGCTTTGCTTATCATGTTGTTTTGCCGCGGTGCCCCGTTCATGAGCGTTTCTGTGTTGTTTTCAGTATCAGTATCAAACCACCACCTGCAACATCACACTCTTGAATTTTGATGATTACCGTTGCGGCCCCTACCACAACCACCACGTCCACGACCACGACGGCGACGACCTGCACCACCGTTGCCTTAAGCCTGGTTCAAGTCTCGTGCCGAGGGCTCCCTTGATGGCCAAGTCACAGAACCACCACCAGCCTCGCACCAAGGGCTTAGACCAGCTTCGAGCCCCAACAGCGACGAGCAAAGATAAAAGGCGAAGAAGGGAGGGGGAGATGAGAATGGCAGGTTGTTGGGACTTAGTGGGCCATGGGCAGCTCAAGGCTACGATCGAGCAGAGATCCACACATCCTGGGAAGGAGCGAAATCAAACGCTGGACGTACTGGGTTCGGGAGTGTTTAGAGTTCAGAAAGCCAGGCGCTCCGAGCCAGGAGGCAGGGACACCGGGAGTACGATCGCATAGACCGCCATCCCCACGCGGACCAACGTGGGCAGCGTAGAGAGCCTCTCTTCTTGTGGCCATTAGGGCTCAGGGTAAACGATTGGCTCTGGCTCTGACTCAAAGGTTCCTGCATGATGTCGCACGCCGACTCTCTCATGGAGCCAGTACGAGTGCTACTGTCCCGCGCTTGTCTTTCAGTCTCTGCTCCAAGCCCGGCTTGCAATGCAAGCGGAATCTACGTAGACGTGGCTTAGAGAATCAGTTTGTCTTGCAAACCGCCTTGGGGCCGACAAGCTCCGATAGCCCTGAATAGCCAGAACCACGAGCAGGATCTCGCTGACGACCTTGAGCAGAACAAAATCGCGTAAAGGCGAAAAAGGAAAAGTTCATCGTCAATCTACTTATATACTCGTATATGTATACTTTTCAAACATGATGGCATTAAGGAAACGTTCCTCCTCTTCTTCTTTTCTGGAGAGCTTCCTTGGCATCTGGTCTGATAAGACACTGCGGTGCCTCGGGACAGTCTCGGGACGATGAGCAGTGCGGGATCGTTGAAGAGGCGGCGCAATACCAACTTGTGGCCCCATGGATTGTTTTGTCATGAGTATATATATATAGAGATATATATATATGTATTGAATAGTTATATTGGGCTACTAGAATCGGTATGGCCAGGCAGAGGACAAAAGGAGTTATGATGACAAGAGAAGAAGTACGGTGGAAACGCCACGCCTCCACCCACACCGCGATGTGGGTCAGGTACGCCCAGTAGAACCATCCATCACCCTGCGGAAGCACAGCATGGCCTAAGGGACAACAGCAGGGACCCCTAGAAGGGACCCCTAATCCGAGTACCCTATATAACCCTTATATACCCCTTATATAGTCTCACACAGCCCCTATATAACCCCAAGGATCCCTTTTAAGGGTCTCTCCTTATAAGTCCCTTGAATGGTGGCTTGCTTTTCAGCTCCAGCCCTGTTTCTCACGGTTGTGGTCTGGTTCATCCTTCGAACGTCGGTGGGTGCAAGAACTAAACTGTTGGATCTCTGGAGGTGCCTCGCAATTATAGTATCACATAGTAGAATATAGTATGTTGCAATAGGATATAGTACATTGTAGTAGAGTATAGTGATTAATATATTTGAGCAGAAGAACATACCAAGATCTCGGTTTCCTGCAAATAGGATTCCGCTTGGGGCTTTGAGTCGGGACCCTTTTGAAAGGAAAGAACTCGCAATGCACCCAGCAATTCAAGCAGACTCGCAGCCTAGGCCTAGACCCTAAGCCTCACTTCAACCAAGGCCGAACCCCCAATCAACTAAACTCGCACCCCACACTCGAAGCCCCCAACCCCCCTGTAGAACCCTGTTCGAAACCAGCAAAAACCCGCCCAAACCCCCAACCCAACTCGACCCTACGCCCTCAACCAAAGGAGCATCTTCAGGCCTCCTCCAGGCGCCACAGAAGATGGGCCACCGCGTGGCCCAAGAAGATGGCGGCCGAAATGAAGCGGAAGGCAAGGAACGCCTGGTCTGGGCCCGCTTTGTTTTGGGAGATTGAGCAGGGCCCTTTGCTTGGGATAGTTGTAGGGGTTTTTTAAGGCTCTTGCGCTCATCACCCCTGACAACGATGAGCGCTGCGGCGAAAACTCACCAACAAGTTGCCCTTTTGCCGCGCCTGTACGATCTCCCACATGGCAACGCTAGCATGTCATTCTGCTTTTCAATTCAAATTCAGGTTCCACCCCCAGGCCATGAAGGAGTGGAAAAAACGACTGGGGGACAAAACTGGGCCTAAGCCTATTCGATTCTGAATTTGAAGGTTCGCACCGGGCGTGAAGGGTTTAGGGGTTCATGAGGACTTCCACTAATTCATTCAACTCCAGTCAGTACCAATACTATAACTGCCGTGCATACCCAGAATCCTCGCCGCAGCCCCAAGGACCGGAACCTGCAGATCCTCAACCCTTCGCGGGCTTAGCTTAGAGGGTCCCAGGCCCAAAGCTGACGGGAGCCTCTTGCATACCCGTTATCAAAGCGACCGTAGGTCTGCGATTCTGACAACCGTCCACCCTCTCGCTGCAACACATGAAGGGGTTCCCGCCCTAGATCCGTCAAGCATCCATTTGAAAGAAGCTCTCCGAACGTCAAGACTCTTAACCCCGGTCACTCCTGTGGACTCATCGATTTCGAGGTCGCAAAGACCTCTCCAAGGAAGAGGCTTGTCAGCAACGGGCAGCACTCTACCAAGGCAGCAGTTTCCCCACGGGATCAGGCCATGAAGTCGACCAATTTAGATGTGAAAGAGGAATTTCCAAGTTCTGAGTGGCGGCATGGGCACCTCCCTCTAGTCTAATCCTCCGATTCACCTTTCGAGGAAGTTCGCCAGTCAGGAAAAAGCATCCCCTCGCAAGTTGGAACCGAAAGCTGAGTCGTAAAGAAACCCTAAACCCTAAACCCCTAAACCCTCAACCCCCAAGAAAGCCCTAGGCCCAAATCCCCAGCGCTGCAGGCCTCGGGCCACTCGTGGTTGTCCCAGGGCGCGATGTCTGTGGCAAAGACTTTCGTAGCCATCTCTTCCGACCCGAAGGGATTTTTGCCCTTTCTTGGGGGCTTTTCCGGTATCTTCCCGGGGAGTTGAGCCAATGCTGGTGAACATCTCGGATGCTGTCCGGGCTGTCTTGGACTCGTCTAGGCTTCAGCGGGCTTATGGGTCACCTTATGTCAGGGATTGACTGTAAGGGGTTCAGGGCTACACCACGATACACTTGACATGCCTGTGAGAGCTCACTGACTCCAGGTCCACCTCCCCATCCGCAAGAACAGGGATGAGTCAACGAAGCTGATAGCGACAATGGCACCCAAGTTTGCTAGACATGATCCAACTCAGAGTCTTCTTCGCCCCAGTCTCAACTCCTCTTCTGTGGTTTCACCGCCTGTGCGCATGGAAATTTCGATCAAGCATCATCAGCGGATGGGAAGCCATGTAGCGGGCGGATGGGTTCTGGCGGGGCACACCTGGTACTGCCTTCGATGCCTGCCCAAGAAGCCTCAACTCCCTATGTGCTGAAAACCCCGTTTCCCCCCCCCCCCCCCCCCCCTAAACCCTCAACCCTACACCCGCTTCTTTTTCCGGTCGCCGCGCGCCCCAGGGGCGCAGGAGCTGCGATGGTAAGGCCTGGGCCAAAGACCACAAGCAGAGTTTCGGAGCCGGGACCCCGCGCAGCCTGCTCGAGCTTGAGCCTTCGGATCTCTTCGGGGCTCAAGGCTGGAAGAGATCCATGGCTTCCAAAGAAGGCCTGCTGCTCCGATTTCCGACTCAACGTGTATGAATTTCGCGAACACCGGTAGCCATGAAAGAACCCCCAAAAACCTCCCTCGATTGAGGACACCGCCAGTCTTCACCTCGGCTCTTCAGCGTCTTCATTGGTCATTTGACTTATTCTGCCAGTGGAACCCTGAGCTGAAAAACCATCGAGACATCAATGTGATGCTTTCACCGACCGGTCTCGAGTAGATGCTGACTGGATCGCGTATCTGAACTACCATGAAAAAGATGCTACAGTTTGCAACGGATATTGCAGCTCCACAAAGCGTGTGACCAAGCATCCATAATAACCAAACTCATTCAAGAGTTGCGCGCGCCAGTGCACGAGGACTACTTGAACTGGCAGCCAAGCTGGGTTGGGGACGCTGGCAAGCCTTCGAGCAGTAGGCCACTTGATGGCAGCCCGCGCAACCTTGGTAAAGCCCTACAAACTGAGGGGAGAGTGGCTGGAGTGGCCGCCCTGAGTGGCCATGACCATACATGACGATGACGATGATGCCTACGAGCCAGTATTTATCCATTACGACGATGATTATGACGACGACGACAATGAGGAGGAGGAGGAGGGCCATGATGCTGCTGCTGATGATGATGAAGGCGATGGTGCTGGTGATGTTCACAATAATGACCATGATGATGTGTCACGTGTGATGATGTTCAAGATGATGCTCATGATGAATCACTTGATGGGGGACGGTGATGGGTGATGGGTGGTTCGTGGTGGGTGGTGAGTGGTGGGTGACGGGGGTGTCGATGGGGACGACGCCACGACACCGCTGGCGGGGGTGGGTGAGCCCATCCCATGTCTCTCATCGTCTAAGGCCTGGGCGCAACACACCCGGGGGCAGTCCGCAATGGGCGCAAGGTGCGCCCGTGGATAGGTCGCGTGAGGGCAGGGGCTGCCATTGAAGAGGATCCTTCCCCACGTTGACAGTGCATCTAAACCCTAAACCCTTAACGGCCTTAACGGTTACGTACTGATGATTGCTGATGTACTGATCTCGGACCTAGAATGTCGGACCCTGGGCTTGGAAGATCTTCGAGGCTCACAAAGAGGGCCAAGAGAACCAAGTCGCCAGCGGACCCGCCAATGACTGCCAGTGACGGCGCATGAAGCCCGAAAGAGTCAAGTGAACTCATCAAGGGAGATCCGCATGTATGTCGCCTGGATAAATGCGAATGCCTCCATACGCGCACACGTTACATACGTAGGTATGCACTAAAGCTACCCATCTGCGCAAGTTGATCTACAGTAGCAGCAGCATCGGGTACAGGGTCTGTCAGAAAGCTCCTCGAACCAGCTCCACCAGGCTCGAGAGTAGAGGTTGGAGAAGTCCTGGACTCTCGAGACTTGCCCCCCGGAACTCGGAGGAACTGACCCAGGGCTCTTCGGATGTGAGGCTCAAGATCCCCCGTGGATCAGGCGTGAAGTTGCCATAATACGGAGACCATGTCATTATTTACTATAGATCCCGATTATGGTAACTTAAATGAAATTCCTTAACAAGAACCCAGATTCTCATGCTTCGGTGTTTGGGGCATCCAGGATGCTGCTGTGAAGCACAGAGGTCATGCAGTGACACCCCTGCGTTCCACGGGAGCACGGGACGAAGGTCGGCAAACTGTCCGAAGACCAAGAGAGAGAGTCCGAGTTTCCGTCGAAAGACTCATTTACAGGCCTGCTGCCTCCGTTGAACCTCATCTCCGCCCTGTCGAGTAAGCAGGAACCCAGCCGCAACCACTGACTGCACAAGGGGCGACAGCCCTGGAGCGAACACACAACTCCCGGTCCCTTCCCCTGTATCCATGCCCACTCCTGCCGCGGGTCGTCCGGGCATTCCGGACAAAGGACCTTCGGTGCAGGCTAGGAGCGGCATGCCACGACTAAACAAGGAAGCTTCTCAAGTTGAACGGATCTCTGCAAGAGCCACGGCAACAGAACCTCCAGTTCGAGGTGAGAAACACGGCATCAGACCCCTACTGACGGCTAAGTTCCGTGTCACCTGTCTGGGATTACCGGGAGCAAAGGCGCTGTGAAACTTTCATTGCGCAGTGCGTCGATCTACAAATTTGCCTTCAAAGCCTACTACGCAGCCGCTGCGACACACCCATCATCCTTTTTCGGTACGGAGTTCCCAAAACAGATCAAGCAAGAGTGCCGGAGTGCGGAAAAGGAAAAACAAGGCGACCTGAGCCTACAGTGTCCAACCGCTCAACCGGCCTGGTGCTGTGAGTTTTGACACTGCTCTGCAGCTTGAAGTCTCACGGCTCACGGGAACTCTGCCTACTTCCCTAAGAAGAAATCGAAATCTGCATCCCGGCATCTGAATCCGATGTATCCGTCTGACAATTCGATACCCACCCTGGAGGGGAGCCCGGCCGCTAAAATCTCCACGTCGAGCACTTTGGCCTGCACAGGACCGTTTATTGATGCATATCGCGACCTCACAACCATCATCAGCTCTATCACATGGCGCAACCATCGTTCCCAGAGTCACCATCATCACCACTACGACCATCGTTAGCCTCACCATCGTAACCATCAGAAACACCATCATAATCACTTCCAAACCAATGTCCTGCTTCGCATTGAAATTACAAGACCGTAGAATCACGAACTAAGCGGAACTGAAGGGAGCGTCCGCGAAAAGAGCTGACACGAATAATCTACGAGTGGGCTCGACAAAAAATAGCCCTCTTCTGCGGTAGTTCAGTGAGAGCTGCGCATGCAACTGCCAAAAACCCAAGGTCTAGAAGTCCAAACCCTTCACAGCACCTCCGACGGGAATGCGATGAGAGCCCGCTCGCCCGTGAGCATGGCGCCTGGCTTTGGCATCGTGGGGGATGTTTAGTTTAGAAGCCTCCAAGCAGGCTTAAGAATTCCGGGTACTGCTAGAAACGGTCGGTCAGCGAGATTACATAGCACGTGGGCCTAGCCCTGGGCATACACGGGTTTGGTCTTTCGGTTTGTGATGACTTTTTACAGAACCTCTTCAGACTGCTTGTGTGTGATTCTCACAGCGTTACATGTCTCTGTAACAGAACAACGCTGCGGGCATCTGCTCGACGTCGTGTCTGCCTCCACAATCACGATAATGGCGGAGCATGTCTAATTGTCTTTTTTTTCGGTTTTGGTTTAATGGCGCATGCTTGCGTGCATGTGCATTGACACCTTGCGTGTCGCACGACGACAGTTTGCCAAATGCGTGCGGTGTTGCTTTGCTGCTTGCCTCAGCCAGGCCACAGCCCCTGCAGACATAAACGAAGTATCATGAAGCTTCTTTTATTTTGGTGGCAACTTAATTTTAAGTACCTTTACAAGAACTGGCGTCTCTTGTCTGTTCCCCCTGAGCCGCTGAGCTGCTTGCGCAGGACTTTTTCGATCGGCTTGAGGGACGCGTCCTGCAGAGTGCGTTCTGATTGTGAAACGGCCAAGCTGCGCTTCTGGAACAGAGCTGAGAAGCCCGTATAACCCAACGAGTGTCGCGAGGCTTCGTAGGCAGAGCGATCTAGGGAAGCTTGATGAAGCTTGACTTGCTCAGGGAGTGATCCTACGGTGACATCGGAGGGAAATGCCGAAGGTTGCCCGCACAAAGCTGAGGCACAGACTGCACCCAGACTGAATACCTGCAGCATCAAATATGGTTCTCGCCCCCTTCTGGCATCAAGAATATGCGATATTATGCGATTTGCTGCTGAGCACGACTGACGGCTCACGGACCCAGGCGCACCTAAACAGACTGCAAAGAAAAGGCATATGTGGGACCCAGACCCATCTGTACGAAGGGCGACAACTTCTGAGCAGCGAGTACTGGATTCGAGTCGTGCTTACTACGGTTCAAGCATCATTCGGAAAAAAGCGAATGTCGGGACGGATAGGAGGAAGCAGCATTGACATACTTTCGGACTGGTACGACCGACCCTCATCATGTCAGAGGGAGCGATCCTAATCGTCCCTCACCGACGGCCTGTGGGGAAGCCCCACGAGATGTCCGCATCAACTTCGGAGGCCTGCGCAGTGGAGACTTTGTCATCGGCTCCGAAGGACTCTGTCTGACGGAGGGTTTTCAAGTGCTCAGCCTCCCTAAACCCCCAAAAAAACCCGAAAGTCCCCCTAAACATGGCCCCAAATAGACTCCGCCCCGAGTGAACCCTGGACCCTCAACCTCCCCAACCCCCCTTACATCCCAACCCAAAGCTCTCGGGCTGCCTTCCCAGGTACAAGCCCACATGGCACACGGCGTTGTAGCGCGGCACGTGGGGGGCCTCGGTGCCTGGTCGCAAGATTGGCATGCATATCTTTGCCACTCTCAGACCTCGTGAGCTCGTGGCACTTGCTGCCCTCTTTGCACTGCCTTCCTCTCTTCAGACCCTCTTCTCCACCAGGTTCTGCTCACCGCAAACTCCAAGGGACGTTCGAAGCTTCATCTACATGAGAGGTTCCCTGGGACCTACCAGCAGCGCACTCGGCTCGAGGGGTAACTGGGGTTCTGCCTTTAGGGCTCCTAAACCCTAAACCCTAAACTCTTGAGTGGGTTTCATTTTTGAGAAAAAACAAAAGGCCCCACGGAAGCGGCCCGAAAGAGCCTCCGGCTTGGAGCGTCTGCCTGAGGTCCAAAGGGATCCGGGCTTTCAGGCCCCTTCTTCGGGCTTAGGGTTCAAAGTTTAGGGTTTAGGGGTTTAGGGAGGGCTTTAGCCTTTGGTCTTGGGGTGGGCAAAAGGCCTTTCTGAGCTCTGGCTTGGGAGCCCCCACGTAAACCGTCAGACCTGCAGGCTGATCGCATCATAGCTGCCCCCTTGTCTTGCTCGGAGTGGACGACGCATGCAGGAACAGTTGTGTTGCCAACTGCAGCACGTAGGATGTAGGATCTTATCAACACAAGGCTTGGAGCTTTCTGAAGTCATCCTTCCCATCTGCCATTGAAGAAGAAATAAGCATCCAGCGCCATCAAAGAAAACCCTAGACTCTTTCAGTTTGTGCGGATGCAGCGGACGAGAGGAGGTGGCACAGGATGAGGATGATGTGGGCAAGGAATCCAGGGTGTGGAGGCTTCGGAGGATGGAGGTTCGGATGATGCAGTGACGCAGATGCCGATGAAGACGAAGATGAGGAGAAAGGGGCTGACGACCAGTTTGACGACCATGATGACGACTGCGAGGACGACTACGACAACTTGACAACGATGACGAGAACCATGATGACAAACAGATAATGATGGCGGCGTTGTTCAACAACAAGATGATGGCGAAGATGATGATGATGATGATGGCCATCGCCATCGCGATAGTTGTAGCACTACGAGTTGAGCTCTGTACGACTCTCATATTACTATACGAAAGGCGAATCGAAGCAGAAGCAAGACAAAACAAGCAGCAGACTGATAAGAATACGCAGCAAAACAATAATTCAAGAAGATACCTTGCAGGGCCTTGACTTGAGGCCTTCTTCCGACACCCGGTTTTCCTTGCTTCCTGCTTGCCAGGGTGCTTCAAAGCCTCCGGCAGACCAGGAGAGACATTGCCTTCGCATCCAAGACCGAGCAAAGCTGCTTTGATGAGTGAAACTTGTCGGGAGGCATGTTGCAGAGCACAGCCGCGAAAGTCTTCATTTCCGGCTGCTCTGCGGTTCTGTAAAGGCTGTCTAGATGTTGGCCTAGATGATGACGGCGCTGGTGATGCTGTTGATCACAAGACTGTGAGTACCATCGTCAACATTAAACAGTCACATCACTGCTAGTACCAGCAGTGTCCCTGCGACAACGTCTTCGCCACATGCCGTGGCTTGTTTAAGTGCTGACACCATTGTGGGGAAGCTGTCCGGAACTTGGCCGGCCAGTAAGTGCAGGTAGATGCGGCTGCTAATTTTGCTATTCTTGCAATGAAAACAAAAAGAAGACTTCAAGCCACCCTCTGCCTTCTTGCTCGCGCTCCAACAGCTTCGCCGCTGCTCTCTGCAGCTCCTGGATGGCTCAGTTCTCCCGGTGCCCCAAACACGACGCACCTTGTCTGCTGAATGGCAGAAAAGCTCATTGAAAAGCAGCGCTGCCTCCGAAGTCATGAGTAGAGCTCTGAATGATTGCAATCTGTCGCAACCCCTCCAGCCACGATTGCGACAACTCTTGGGTCAAGACGGATGTGCTGAACCAGCCCAGTATCACCAAAACCTTCAATCCTAAAAAATAGAGCACTTACAGTAGACAGGCTTCTTCCGTCACCTCGGGGCGGAAAGGCCCGAGATCCAGCGGGGCGGAATTCGGTTGTGCTGGGCCCAACCTCGGCGCGCAGAGCACTCAGCCGTAAAATCTTTGATACATGTGTGAGTCTTATTTCGTTCCTAGTTCCTAGCTATCAAGCACCCATCATGACCAAGACCGGCATCATAATCCTTCCTGAGACTTAATGACTATTGTTCTGACGTTCCTCGTCATCAGCACCAATCATTTTACTTCGCAGGCGACAACTCTCTAATTGTCTTCGCGGTAGTGGGGCCCGCACGGGCAAAGAAGTCCCACGCAGGCCGCCAAGGAGCGCTGGGCGAGATACCAGCCACCCGGAACTCGCAGCGCCTCCCGGTTCTCGAGCTTCCGAAGCTGTAAGCGTGCCACACTCTGCTATCAAATCCGTGTAGCGGGCACCTCGCCCTTCAGCAGGACCACGGAGCATGGCTGCGCATCGTCATCGGCCCAAGGCACATATGCCTGACAGCCCCGAGCACAAACAATGACGTGCTGGCAGCGGTGGTGGTGGCACTGTTGTGATGATTGTCGTCGGCAGCACGACAAGATTGAATGCGCTGTTCAGCATCTTTGTTGCTTCCGGCTCAATGTTTGGAATCTTAGAAGCATGTATCTATTGTCACGATCATGGCGCTCTTAAGGACCTCTTCTTGGTACGAAAGTGCAGGCAGCCGTGGGTCGAGGACTCCGCGTGTCCTACATCGAGCTCAAAGGTTGCCGGGGCCCGGGACCCTTGCACAGGGTTTCTGGTTTAGGGTTTATAAGGTTTGGGGTTTATTACAGGATTTAGGGCATATAGGGTTTAGGGTTTAGGGGTGGTATGTACCGCGACTGACATCTTAGGCCCGGTGCGCTTTGCCCGGGCTCGAAGAGCTTGCCTTGCGTTGTAGGGGCAAGAGGGGTCTCTTGGCCTTGAGGCATGAGGCTTTGGCAGTGGTCCTTTACGGAAATGCTGCAGGTGATGCTGACCATGCTGCTGGGCCTATGTATACACTTCTTCACTATGCCTCCCGGGTGCTCAACTAGCGCCGATCCTCTTCATCCCATGGTTAGCAAGCATGTCGTTTGGACATTCCTGCTTGGTTCCAAAGGAAATCGTGAAGCAGCAGGCTTTTGACCCGAACAACAAGACAAATCCGTATGGTGTACAGATTGTGCTTTTCTGGTCCTGTGCCTTCCGTAACAGAGTGATCTCCCAATCTTGCAACGTGTCAACAACAGACCAACCTGTCCGTCAAGATTGTGACTTGGCCCGCCTCCTCTCATCCTCGCTTTCTCGCAGTCAGGGGGGAAGAGGATCACCTGCGCGAGCCAACGAAGACTCACAAGGACCGTGGCAACTGTCGTGAGAGGGTTTGGGACTTTACGTTGCGCCTGCAGGCATTGTTCATGCTTTGTTCGGCAATCGGCTGGCAATGTGCTCCGAAATTCACATCTCTTCCTGTCCGAAAGCCCACCAACCGAACCCGGGCTCCAGACCTGCTGTGTCCCATCCAGCTGCCACATCAACCAGTCTCGGCCCTCCTGCAACAGCCGAGCCCAGTGCTCTACTCAGACAGTGCCTGGCGACACCGCTCGCCACCCGCAAGCCGTCAAGTACCGACCACCGAGGAACACGATTAAACAATGCGCCGAATACTAGTGCCACAATGAGCTTCGATCAAACGGCAAGTGATTTCTCTCGGTTTTGTCCGCTGCCTGTCGCGAGTCCCGGGCCTGCCTCCAGCTGGTGGAGGCGTACTTCTGCGCCCGGCGGGGCCACAGAGAGCAGTGCCTGACAAAGGGACCCCTGCACATTCGAAGCACGAGCTCAGAACCAACCCCCCAACCCAATGATCCCTGCTAGTCTCTGATGCTGCAAGATCCATCAGGAACCAGGCATCGCAGTATTTCGCGCGAGAAGCCCTGTAACTGCACCTCCCCTCGCCCAAAACCTCCCGTAAGATTACTCAGGCTTCGAGCCCTTCCCTGTGGATCATTTCCTAGGGTCATCAGATTTCCCCGACAGCCAAGTCTTCGCACCTCCTCGATTTTGTGATCATCTGCATCCTGGTGGCGGTGCGAACAGTACCCGTGGAACTTGTAACCTTTGCCCCCATCGAGGCCTCATCAGCATCACGACGACAACAACAACAACAACATCAACATCAACATCACCATCACCATCACCACCACCACCACCACCAACACCACCATCACCACCACCAACAACAACATCAACATCATGAACAACAGCAACAACCACCCACAACCACCCACAACCACAACCACGACCACAACCACAACCACAACTACAGCAACAACAACAACAAGAACAAGAACAAGAACAAGAACAAGAACAATAGCAAGCACAAGAACAAGAACAATAACAAGAACAATAAGAATAGCAATATGAAGAAGACGACTAATAATAAGAAGAATAAGAAGAAACATATGGTGCACTCACCGAAAACAACAGCAGCAGCAGCAGCAGCAGCGGCAGCCTTACCATTAACAACATCATCATCAGCGCAGCATCACCAGATCATCACCGTTGTCTTCATCGCTCCTGGAATCGACAGATTCGTCGTTTGTTGACTGGGGGCGATGTCACGGAAGGCAATGCTTGCAAGAGTACTGGACAGTGTTTGTCTTGCTCGCTGCGTCCTTTGTGATGCACTGTTAGCAGATCGTCTTGGTACTTCGCGAAAGCCTCCTTATTTGAAGCGATTATCTCTGCTCATGGCAAGAGCATGCAGGCACGACCGATTCCATTGAGGCGTCTTGCTCACTGCAAGCACGGTGGAGTCTTTCATGCTTAGCCAAACGGCCATCACATTCTCTGGAATGGCGAGAGTGGTCGCCAGCAAACCCTGTTGGGCATGGGCGTCGGTACGGTTTCTTCACAGTGATGCTTTCGAGAGCAGAGCGACGCAGCTTCCACTTCAACGTGCTGCAACGACGCGCTTGCGGTCGTGATGCGGCGGAACACGGGACTGAGGCAAGGGCAAAAGCGGCTGGCAGCTCCGGTCGGGGCACCTCCAAAACGCTGGTGCTCCAGCACATGCGGCTTTCGCTTGGAATGGAAGGAACGTAGCAGTTGAGCGAACCAAAGCTATAGGCTGTACTGAGCAGGTTCGAGACGGTTGGTGCAAAAGGCCGAAAGAAGTAAATAGTTAAAGGCAAGGGCAGGTATGCAAGGGCGTAGTAATTCTGAGGTCTGATCCTGTTGGAAACTCAGAATTCATGAGGCTTGGAATGAAGTTCGGCTACCAGCCCCTCCTGGACTAACACGGGATGCGCTAGAATCTCGGATTGAAGAGCGACAAACCTGATCCTGTCACACAAAGGACGGAGCGATGCGTCATAGTATCATGATCAGAAACTGGTCGGTACAGAAGCTGGATTGCGAAGACTGCTGGCTGTGAAGCCGAGCACCAAAAGCAAGTTCATGGCCTGCTCCATTGTAAGTCGATCACAAGACGCCCTCATCAAGCACCGTCGCTTCTATAACACTTGCTCTTACAGAGTATGGAAGAATGTCTCTGCTGTAGTATGCTGCACCCCAATTCCTTTGATCCGCCGATGGCACCTCGCTGGCACCTCCGACAGCAGCCCAAGGTCTGGAGATTGAGCAGGAGAAGTCACGCTCCAGCGTTCAACACGCACAGCTTCTAATAAGGTTCAAGGTCAAAGACGGACAACAACTGGCATCGCCTGAGGACTCTGGATACACACATCTACTGTCTGTCGTTCCAACAAAAAAACATCGTTAAGAGAACCACTGTGCCGAACTCCGGTCCCAACCGCGCCTCCAATTGACTTGCCACGCACGTGCCGGGTCCATCCTCGGAGTGATAAGGAAAGGTTAAATCCGGTCCTGGCCCTAAACGCATCGTACAAAGTCAGCCTTGGACCTCGGAGCACCGGAAACCTCACAGCTCAATCTCACACCAAGCTGAACCCCTGATTGGAGATGTGTCAAACGATCCGAAAAGATGCGCACGTGCGACCTGATTTTCAAACAGTCAAATCTTTCTGGGGCAGACTCTCGCGCAGCACTGCGTGGGCAGACGGGGGCGTCCCAGCCTCAGAGCAATGCTCTTTGGCGGGTTCTCGGAACCAGGGTGGTATGTGCAACGTGAGTAGTACCAAACAAACAGCCAATCCAACAAACATCAAAGGGACTTTGGGGACGCCAGCTTGTTCTGTGTTCTCGATTTCCCGGCTTCCCACACGGTATTCTCAGTCAGCAGAAAACGGAACTTCTTGCGAACGTGATCTGCCACCTCGACAGGCTAGTGCGGCTAGCACCAGCAGTTGTTACAGTTTGCATAGGATCCACGGACATGTCTTAAATAGGGCACCCTTAGGCCACTGCTCTTCTACTGCTTGTGGAACAGGAGCGTGGGAGAATCGATAATGGAAGACTCCCCCTCGTTCCGGTTGCGATCGCAGACGAAGCATCCTGGTACGTCCTGGTCGAAGAGGTCGTTAAACTCATCGTCACTCAGGTGGTGCACAGGAATCCCGTCACCCACGGAAGTAATGTGCGCTGCATACTTATCGCGGTTCTTCCATTCCATGCAGCATGGGCACCTCAGCCCAAAGCAGGATGGCGGAGTGTGCCATGCAGCATGGTGAGGATATCTCACTTCTTGAAAATCTATCGTAGACCTCAGTATCGCAACACGGCATGTGTCACGCCTGCAATCACGCCGATCACGTCAAACCGAGCATGAGTGGTTTTCTAAGCCAAAATTACTTCGATGCCAGTTGCACTAGTCAATAGTGGTCATGAATCGGCAATCGTATTGTCAGCTTTTGAGGCCCCGCTTTGGCAGCTTTCGTCCTTGCTCAAGATCGACAGTGCTGTGTTTTCTCCTCTCGCGCAGCTGGCCGGCCGGGGTCGGCGAGCGTATGGTTGCCAGATACGATGCAGACATAAAAACCCAAATCAGCGGGTTTTGCTAGACTTGTGTGTGCGTGTACCCCCTAATTGGGGGATTGCATGCACGCAAGCGCATCAGCTACATCTTTGAAGACGAACAGCAGCGTGGGCTGTTGCACTGCAGCTCGTCGTTGGGAGAGGTTGTGCGCAGGCCAAAGGCTTTGGGCACGGCGTTAGGTCCCTGGTTGGAGCACCCCTCGAACGATCACAACTCTACAGGAGACTGCCTGTGCACTGGCTCCCGTTTGGCAGCACTACCATCCGAGGTGTCCTTGCAAAGGGGGAAAGATCCACGATGTCAGCAACCTTGTCGTACTTTTGTATCATTTTGGAGAAGGTCGGCTCTGACGCTCTCGCGATCTGGCGCCCGGGCCGCGTAGCGGGCCGCCTCCCAGAACCGGACGCGCAGCTGCCGGCCAAAGGGCCGGCCTCCCGCAGGGCTGCGCTCGGAGACCATGGTTACCCATAGGCCCCGAAATCGTTCCTATAAGGTAATCCCAAAAAGGAACTACTTAGGGGCCTATGGTTTCGGGGCTCGCGTAAGTACACTCGGGGCCTGCCGGCGGCAGGTCATCCGCCCGTCGCGGAGCACGGTCGATCATCTCCACCTGCGAGCCGACTCCAGAAAAACCCGGACGAAACGTTTGCGGAAACTGGGTTAGGACCTTAGGAAGCACCTTGAAGACTTTGAAAGGGCCCCATAGGCCCATGAAGCCGAAGCCTCCCGTCCCGTCAGCCTGGCGGTCTCCCAGAGGAGTGTCGGACATCGCCGCCAAAGACAGCGCAGAGGGAGGCGGCCTCGCAACCCAGAACTACCACCACTAACACCACCGCCACCCTATGGACCAGCACTACTGTACCCCGTGTTCCACCGTGGACCTATGGTGCAGCTACATCGGCTGCTCAAGTCTCGACAGAGTGCACTGCTGCACAACTCTGGTTCCCGGTTGGGGCCATATTAACAATGATCTATTGGGCTTTTGTATAACGAAATATGTAAACTTGTATCCAGCAAGGACCCAGAACTTCAGGACATCGGAGGTCCATCAGGATTCGAAGCCACACTTTTCTTTGTCCCATTGTGCCGAGCAGCTCTGCCAAGATGTGTACCGGTGCTGCGTGACCTGGATCACACCAAGTCGAAGGTTGAACGCGGACTTGAGGTTCAGGGTTTCGGGCATTGGATTCTGAGTCCTACGCCAAGCTCAACACTACCAGGTGTGAAGTTTGAGCTATATTCGGCTTGCTCAACCAATCTGCGACAGGTTTCAGATACAACCCGACGGCCCCGGCTTCTCCAACGACCAGACGAGCAACGCATGGTAACTTGTTTCGTCCTTGCGTCGCCCTGCTTCAAACTCGTCAACCTCAAGCAAACCCGGAACCCGTAAACGCCGCACCACGGCAATAGGGATCTGATAATCATTAGAATAAGGTGCTGGGGTGCATTACAGTATGAACAATATAGCTTCAGGAACCCGAAAGAACAGCAGTACTCGCTGTGCGAACTTCCGTGGCATTTCCCTGTTTAGCCCTCCTCGCCTTGCGCACGCACAGTGCGGAGTGACTTTCGTTGCAACGGGACCTCCTTGCAGATCCGGCTAAACGCCGCTACCATGGAGGCCTTCATGACTAGAATAAGGCTGTAGAAGCATTGCATGCTCCGCTCCACGAGGACTTCATCGGGTATATGATATAGAGCAAATATCTTGAGTATAACTATTTGTCACACTGCCAAGGACTGTGGCAAAGGCTTGCCCCTCTGAACCTCGCAGAACCGAGTAGTCTCAGAAGAGGCAGGGAATCTTCTTTCCACACTTACGTTTTCATACTCCGCTGCTCTTCGTCAGGAATAAATGCTCAATCCTGCGAAGCAGATCGGGTGCCACCAAACCACATTCTGCCCTCGCACGGTCATCGAAGCTCGCGCAAGGCAAACCCCCGGAATTCCCTACAAACCCCTAAAAAACCCTGAACAACACCCAAACAGAGCCCACTGTCATGAGACCCCTTGGACCCCAAGCTCTAAGATCTGACTTCAGACCGGCCCTCGAGCTCCACCACTCGGCAGTCCTTCGGCCACAGCCTCCTCTGCGCCACCGGCCTTCATGGAGGGCTTAGCATTTGTCGGATAAATTAGGGTTCGGGGTTTCTTTGGCTTAATCACTGTAAAATTAAAACGAATTCGTTTGGGGTGTAGGGATATTCGGGTCCAGTAGGGTTTAGGGTGTAGCTTGACATGTAGGCTTCAAGATCGAACTGTGAGCTCAGCACATCTCAGCACAAGCCAGCATCAGAGCTCAGAAGCATGTCGGCAGGGCCATCCAAACGGAGCACCGGTGGAAGCCTTGGTGACTGCAACAGGTGCAGAGCTCGTTTCTGAGTGTTGCATTTGACTCATTTCACACTTTCACATTGCACTTACGGTGGTGATTGTGGCGATGCTCACGATGGTCGTGATTGCGGTGGTGGCGGTGATGAGTCGTGGTGATGCTGACAATGACTGGGATGGTGATAGCGACATTGATGGTGATGATGGTCATGATGGTCATGAAGATGATGATGACGACGATGATGACGATCATGACCGTGATGGTGATGAGGAGGAGCAGGAGGAGGACAACAATGATGATGCTGAAGTAGACAAAAATGACGATGATGACGACGATGTTCATCATCAAATGATCGGCGGCAGCACTACTACCGCCATCGGCCATTTCCATGTTCCTCATCAGCATCGCATGATCAGCATCCGCATCTGCTCCCTAACCATCATCATCATCATCATCACCATCAGCATCATCATCACCATCATCAACTATCCTCCTGCATCATGGTGAATATCTCCACTTGATGCGATGTGCCATGGCGAATGCAAGGCCACAGCAACTCCCTAACTCTATTCCCTTCACCATCTCTGCACTCTCTGTGACGAGTGAGGCCTGGGCAGGAGCCGTTCCAATGACATCAAAAGCTGCGGGCCAAGCATCAGGTGCACTTTGGCTTCCTGACGACAAGTTGACTGAGAAGGGCTCAGAAATGGGGGGGGGGGGGGTTACCTGCCGAATACGGTTTGCAAGGCAACTGCGCCAGCCATCGCCCGAAGGGCTGAAGCAGCGCCTGCAGACCTTCTGAGGACTCCGAAGCTCTTTTGGCTGCCCCCCTCCCCCTAATTTACAACGGCCACACAACAAAAGCCTTCCGAAAAGCTTCGGCATCGCAGCTGGGCTCTTTCGGATTGCTGAAGGTCCCGGACCTAAGACAGCAATCATGGATGATTTCAAAGAAGCGCTCCGTCACCAGCCCCATCACTGTCATAATCCATCATCACCACTGTCATCCATGTTCTCGCCACATTATTCGTCACGTGTCTTGTCCGTTAACATCAACCTCATCATCATGACCATCATCAATCGCATCAAACGACAACGACGACAACAACGACAACACTGTCGGCACCGACCCACATCGCTGCACATTAGAGATGAAGCTCCATCACCGTTCCATGCCTAGCCTTGTCCTTAGTTCCTAAAGTCTCAGTGGGAAAGGCAGGACGGCATGGGCATATCTACTTCATAAACCAGGAAACAAGTTCTGCGACTGCGACAAAACCCAGGTACAGCTTAAGTCGAGCATGAAAGAGAAGACGAGCAGCACGTGGACTTGATCGATAACCCGTCACTCTTGCGGATCCAAGCATGCTCCACCTATGTTTCCCCGGCACATGGCGACAAAAGTGAGAGCTCCAGACCATGCCGACTTCGACGATGTGTCGGCAGCAGCGGCTTTTATCCTCAACTGCACTGGGCTCCGGTCGGATGGATTTGTCTATTTCTGCCTGGTCCGCTACATGCTGGAGCATGGCGAACCTCATGCGGATCCTCCTGATCGTCATGCTCCTCAGCCTCATCCTTCTCCTTCTCGCCGTCATCATCATCCACAGCACCAAGGTATCATCAAGGTTGCCAAAGGGGGGCAGAAACGGTAGGGGGAAGCGGGAGACGAACTCGACAAAAGGGCCAGGTTTCCGCGCCACCGAGCTCAGGAACAGTCACCAAAGTCCAACTGCTGCACTCCTGCAACCCTGTCACGAACTTGGAGAGAAGAGGAAACTATCTGCTAGTGAACTCAATAAGTCATTCGTCCCAGGTGGTGTGGACATCGTAAATCACCGTAGCCCTTAATCCACATGCGGTCTTCGGCTGGGAGCTAAATCGCAACGAACGAACTGCATCGATGAGTAAGGATTCTTCTGATTCCGATCGTCGTTTTGAACTCTTAGCACATCTAGGCTAGAATATAACAACACTTAGCATCAACGATACTTATACAAGTGCAACACAACCGGCAAAAGGTATGCAAGACCATGTCGGCATTTCAAACTCAGATGGGCAAAGACTGCACGATGTTCCTCGATCGAAAGCAAGGCTCTTGCAAGTGCTTCGAGTCGATTTGTGCTGGTTTGTTTAGAAACTTTAGATAAGACTGATGCCGTTTCGTCGTCTTTCAAGCAACAGCGCAGTGTGCCACGGACGGTGTCGGAGCCCATTTACTAACCTCATCCGGTTCATAAGTCTGATAGCGAACCCCCACACAGCTTTCATAGCTGCAAGTGGCGAAAGTCAGGAAGGGGCTTTGTGCGAGTCCGGTCCTTCATGCCTGCAGCGTGGAAAGCGAAGCGGGCGTAGCGGGGGTTGTTGGTCTGTGTGCCTCCCGCATCGAGCACCTGAGCACCGAGGACCGTGAGGTGCTTGCATTCAACGGCTCATGCGTAACCGACGACTTAGATTCCCTCAGATCGGCATCTTGGCTCCTCGCTCGCAAGTGTTCGGTCTCCCTCACACGGGGCCCGCCCTGCCAACCTCAGCGCCAGCGAGAGAATTCCGGGAAACACAGAGGAAAGCACATTGTGACGAACCAGTCGGATGCCATGTCTTTCGGTTGCAGGCTGAACCATGGTGTCTCCGTTGCAGCGGCCTCGAGCAGAGTTCGTGGGCTGAGGACTTCGAGGCTCAAGCTTTTCAGAGGCAGCCTGTGAAGCTGGCAGCAGAGACCATGGGTTGTAGCATGATTGAGGACAAGGGGTCATCGCAAATTCACAGGGAACTCCATCCCAGTTGCAGTGGCCAGAGGCTCCTGCTACCCGCTTCCCGCCCAGAACGTCGGGACCTTCAGCTGCAGAGAGCGGAAGGGTCTCAGAGTCATCCGCGCAGGCATGTATTCATACATACTTAATATAAAAGCTCATATGTACGTACATGTACATGCATGTGTACGAGAGAATGACTGCCTGAGAAGTACAAATAGATGCATGTGCAAAAATCATGCGCATGCGCACACGGTACAACATAACATAGTGCAGCACAGATCAGCACAGCACAGCACAGCACAGCACAGCACAGTACAGCACAGCACAGCACAGCACAGCTCAGTACTGCACAGCACAGCAGCACTGTTCACTACGCGCTGCACGGCTGTACTTAGACACTTGGGAAACAGCAGTGGTGTCTCAAACTCAAAACCTGCAAGTCAGCTCTGTTTGGTTCTGCCGACCCAAATTCCTACTTCCGTCGATTCATAACTATTGTGGCTCACTTGTTGTTCGAATTGACGAATCAGTCGCGCTGTACTTTGTTGGCTCCGATGACCCCTCTTGGGTGGCAGTGCAACAGGGCGGGCAAGCGGTTGGGCGGCTACGGTCGAAACGCGTCAAATCAAGGCCGCTCTTGTGTGCTCCGGTGCAGGCAGTGCCCCTGCAACGTTGAAAATGACAGCTGTGCTTGTTGGCTGCGACGACCCCTCTTTAGCTGGGCTTCAGGGCGGGGGACGTGCTGGTTTTGCGGCTGAAGCGCTGGCTGCTGGGAAGCAACGAGCGGCTGAGGCACTGGCAGAATCAGCGGCGCAGCATTTCGTTGGCTGTGGCGACCCTCTGCAAGCCGCTATTGGTGGCTCAAAAGCTGCAGCTGTCCAGCAACTCTTAGCCGAAATTGCGCTACGGTCGAGACGCGGCAAATCAGCCGCTGCGCCTTGTGTGCTCCGGTGTCCCTGGTTGGCGGCTGGCGGTGACGCATGTGCGTTGAAAATTGAGAAATTAGCACAGCTGCGCTTGTTGGCTGCGACGACCCCTCTTTAGGAGCAGTTGCTGGCTTCTGCGCGGAGGGCGTGCTGGTTTTGCGGCTGAAGCGCTGGCTGCTGGAAAGCATAATCAGCGGCGCAGCGTTTCGTTGGCTGTTGCCTCTGCAAGCGGCTTCTTGGAAGCTTGAAGGCGCGCTGGTGGCCCAAAAGCAGGAATCTGCAGCGCTTTGGCGGCGGCTTGGCGGTGGAAAAGCGGCAAATCAGCGGCACTGCCCCTCGTTGGCTCCGGCGACCCCTCTTTGGCGGCTGGGGCGGCGGGGCGGCTTCCAGGCGCGCTGGCGGCCGAAAACGGTAAGTGCGGCTCGTTGGCTGCTGGGGCGGCAAAGAGCGCGCTGGCAGCCGAAAAGCGGAGAATCCGCGCCGCGCCTCGTTGACTCCGGCGGCAGCCGAAAAGCTGCGAATCAGCAGCGCTGCGGCTTGTTGGGGCCGGCGACCCCTCTTTGGCGGTGGCTTGGGCGGCTGCAGACTTGCGCCATCTCGCAAGCACCACTCGCCTGGAAGCGGAGCCAGCGCTCCGAGGGCTTCTTCGGATCAGGCATCCGAATGGTCGAGAAGCGTTCGCCAGGGTGCTCGCTGCAAACTGTCTGCATGTGCTCCTGCAGCTGCTCGCGAGAAGCGAAGGGGCGGGTACAGCGCGGGCAGCGGAAGCGGCTCTTGTGGCTCAGCTTGCGGCACTCACCCAGCCGCGCGCCACGCCGGCTGTCGAACTTGCAGCTGTC
>CAJNJA010043697.1:17435-57320 GCA_905231915.1 Symbiodinium necroappetens | reverse complement strand
CTGACTGACTGACTGACTGATCGACAACGCTAGGAGGACAGGCCATAACGAGACAATCCATGTTGTCAGCGTGGAGTTTGTAGCGGCGGCTGCTCAACAAGTGGCGAATCATCTTCCCCCTCAGGAGCGCCCTCCCCAAGAGGTTTCAAGCTGGCTGCGCATGCGCATTGCTACCGACGATCTGCCTGATGCCTATCGCGGGCATCCTGTTCGAGATGACCAGCTGTGTTTTTCCATTCTGGCCGTCTTCGTGGAGGGCGCTGGCTGGCGCTTCACCATCCTCTACGGTTTGGCGTTTGGCTTGGAATCGGCAGTGGTTAATTTCAACAGATTTCCCCTGCTGGCTATCGCGGTGTGCTGCCGATGCTTTCTGGTATGACAGCAGCTTACTTCGATGACGAGCTCTCGGTCGATTTTCACAGCGAGAGTGCGGTGTCACAGTTGGCGCTCCAGTTGGTTTGCAAGGCCTTTGGAGCTGCTCCTCAAGCCGCCAAGAGCTTCCCACCTGCCCCAAATAGACACTACTTGGGCACTTCTGTGCATGTGGGAGCTTTTCTGAACGAGGGCACCATTTGCGTCCAGCCTAAGTTTGCTACTGTGGTCAAGGTTTGCACGCGTTTGCAGGCAGCTTTACAATCTGGCGCTTTGCCTCGAGACCTTGCTAGCCGTCTCCGGGGCGACTTGATCTGGCTCTTTTCTGTCAGTTCTGGTTATAGTGCCAAGTATGCAGGCCCTCTGCTCACGCGCTTCCAGCATGGTGATTCCGACGTGCTGTCTGCTGAGGACAAGTTGGTTTTGCAGGCGCTGTTGGCCATTGTCTTGCAGGCACCACCACGCTTGTTTTGCTTGCAGGATTGTGCGAAGCCGCTCACCCGTGTCTACAGTGATGCTTCCTTCGAGGGCGGTCTCTTGCGTTTAGGATGGGTGATTTTCCCATCTGATGGAGACCAGCCTCAGAAGTCCTGGAATCGTGGAAGTCTAGGCGAGTCTAGGCGTCAGCAGATCTATCCTGGAGAGACTCTAGCTGTTCTGGTTGTCCCAATGCTTCTTCCCCAGCTTTTGTGGACTCAGATGTGCTTTGGTTCATTGATAGCCAAGCTTCGGTTACAGCTGTGATCAAAGGATGCAGTGCGGAGGGCGATGTGCATGAGATTGCCCATCTTGCAGCTGTGTCGCGCTGTGCGGACCAAGGCATGGTTTGAATGGATAGATTCAGACTCTAATCCAGCCGATGGTCTGTCTCGTCTGGGGCTGCAAGACCGTTGGTCTCTGCAGCAGGGATGGTTCTTGCAGGAGTTTGGTTACCCTGCAGAGGCATTCCGCTCAGCTGTCGTGGCGGCCCTTCTTTCGTGTGCAGATCTTGAAACAGTGGGGGTACGATACTCAGAAACCATGGGTGTCAGCGACCCCTTCCGGGATCTGTGATCTGTGTGCTCCTTCATCTGAGATGTGGAGCACGACATACCCAGCCTACTCGTATGCTGGATGCCGGGAAAAAGATCGGTGAACAAGTCTGCAGCACTGTTTCAGAGATCGGCACTCATACTTTATGTGAGCTTTCTGTGCATCCCTTTTAGAAAGGCCGGTTGGCTATGGGGTCTAAACGGTCTAAAGGGAGCTTGAAAGCTTTGCATATGTCATGGTCCGCAGCGGTGGGTCTCTGCGAGAGTCATGGAGCTTTTTCAGCTTTCTTGGGTGTCAGCGACCCCTTCCGGGATCTGTGATCTGTGTGCTCCTTCATCTGAGATGTGGAGCACGACATACCCAGCGTACTCGTATGCTGGATGCCGGGAAAAAGATCGGTGAACGAGTCTGCAGCACTGTTTCAGAGATCGGCACTCATACTTTATGTGAGAATTCTAGGCGTTTTCAGTTTTGTGTGGTGTGTTTTTTCATGGGCTCCATGCAACCAGCACGGAATAGCACGGACGTGCGCTTGAGCATTTCGGTGCCAGCTGGAAAAAGCGAGGATGAGATTGTTCGGCCATGTGCTATTTTCCAGCACTGCAGACCCAATGAATCAAGTACCGTCGGATGGCGATAATCTTCAAGACCAGTAAACCTTCGCAGGACGGCACACCTCAGGCCGACTGGGTCTTAGAGTCTTAGAATCGTAAATAGAGATGCATGCACAAATTATACCATCAACGGACACAGAGCAGCTGTATACGACATTAGTACTCTTGGCCATTCACAACAAGTCAAAGCTCATGCTGTTGCCAGACTAGCGTCTTTTCTCTCGAGGTAATTGCTCTCCAGCTTCTTGTCCGTATTTGTGTGCAGTGTACCCTTGTGCATTGATTCGTCGGGTGCTCAGTTTCTGCTCTTTGGGGAAAAAGAGCCATCATCATCATCATCATCACCGTCATCATCCCCGCTATTATTGCTGGTGGTGTCGCTGCCGACACACGTGTGGCCGGTACTAAAGGACAGAGCACAGAGCAGGAACCGGGCAGCAGTGTAAGTTGCCGGAGGTTGCTGTTGCCGATGCCCAACTGGGTCCCTGGATTCAAGCCTGACCACGGAAATCTTGAGTGCCGAAGTTGCTTCCCAAACGCCATGAGCTACAGCAGGCACCTAGACGTCATTGCGGCTGGTCCCGGTCTCCGCATCCCGTGCCCCTGCTATCCAAAGCTTGCATCAAAAGCCACACAAAAAGCTGAACCTGCAGGGAGGTAGATCGTAGATGCTGCTTCCACCGTTTGATGCTTCCAGTGAAACATTTTGCGCATGTGAGACCTGTGAGAGGCCGTCCGAATCGACGAAGATATTCCTCAAGTGTCTATGCACCGCTCGTGGAGTGATGGCGATCTTGCTCAGCTTTGCGAGGACCTTTGGGCTAAAGGGACGGCTGCACGTCTGGGGATGGTTGTTCCCCCGCAGCCCAGTCATGGTCCCTGACCGCAAGCAAGTGCCAGCAGGCAATTGAGAGCGAGTCGGAGGCCGAGTCTGAATAGAGACCAGACCCTTGTGCCAGCGTGTGCTGGCAGATAGAATCTTTTTTTACATTGCAGTCAATTTGCAGTGTGCAGCAATGCTGTGCCAAACTGTGATCAATCGATTGCTTGTTGTGACTAGCAAGTCAAAGTCAATTTGGCTGTATGCGGTTCTCAACGTGTCGGAATGCTTTCTCCTAGCACAGAACGCATTGTAACACCCACAGATTTCTCCAGCCGCAGCATGATGGCTTTAGACCGGCTTTTGAACTTGCCGAGATGACAGTAGACCACCAAACCGGAAGACATGTGGGTTGCCGAGAAACTCCACGTTTTGAGGAATTTTGTGGGCGGTGAATGGTGGTCTGCTTAGGGCCCATGGGTGGACGCAGGAGAGTCCGGGATAACCGAGTTTTCCGGCAGGGTAACAGCCTGATTGGTAATTCAGACACAATGTGGTGAATAATGTTGTAATCCGACTGATGCTCCGGCTTTTGTTGCGCCTTGGCTACCTCTGCTATTTTTGGCATTGCCCAGTGATTTTTGAAGGTGTTCGCACCAGCTTCGTGGCTTTCAAAGAGCGAGTCAGCTTACATTGCAGCCAGCTATGTTTCAGCAGGCATGCAGGGCTGAAGCGCAGAGTCTGGGCAGGTGTAGATGTGCTGCGTTTCTCACCTTAGTCGTGTCGAAACGCGTATGGATTTGGAATGCAAGGGCCAAGTGCTGAGCCCTTCAAATTTTCAGATGTCTCCATGGAGCTGCAGCCACAACGATGGCAGCAAGTCGACTAAGTGCGCGGCGAGCGCAATCTCCAACTCGGTCGCCCAGCTCCAATCTTTAGAAAAGGAGTAGACGTGATTTTTGCAGAATGGGTGAAACTGCTTGTGGGACCTTCGACGCTTCGGTCCAACTTCGGGCTTCGTCCTGTGCTCGCAGCTTCAGGAGGCTTCAGAGGATGTCGGAGTACATCGGAGTACATCATGGCGGCAATGGCGGCACGCCATAGAGTCGTAGAGCTTTGGCTGTAAATTCCTCTAGATTTTCATGCGGTGACTAGCCAGCTTCACACTCACCCAGACACATCGTGTGTTAGCATGGGTCAGATCCTGAGAGCATCAGGGGAAAGATTTTTGTCCCCATCTCCAGTTGACAGTAGGACAGGGGTCCTTGTCCCCCTTCATCAACGGCTGGCACTGCCGTTGTTCCTTCTGAGGCCAGAGCTGTTCGCACATCCAGCATCAGTGTCGTCAAGTCCCTCTGATGCATTCACGGACTTTTGCGCAGTTCGCACATGCTCCGACTCTGATGTCTGTCCAGCCGAAGGAGTGCAACACTGACAACAGTTGTCACATAGACCAGAACGAGATGAAGGCCGCTCGACAACTGGCTTTATTCAGGTCACACAAGCAGGGAGTGCGTTGGTAAAGAGTAAAGGGTGCTATTGCCGCAGTTTGGTCCTGCAGCTCCGGAGTGCTGGCAAGACGGCCATGGAGGCCTGAAGCCGGTTGTATCCAAACCTCGACACAAGTTTTATCATCGTTGATTGGGCATGCTATGGCTCAGGTCTTGCGAGGTCATCCAGGCCAGGTGCACTCTTGACGGTGTTTCGAGATCCCGAGTGAGTTCGAGAGGTCTACAGCGGCCACCTCTTCGTGCAGTCTGTGGTCAGGAGAGCACCAGCGGATGTTCCCTCGGCCCAGCAGGTTGTCTTTGAGCCAAGGGTTTTCGTTGTGATTTCCTGGAGACGATGCTCGCAGCGCGAGGTTCCATCGCTGCAGAGCCCCAAAGGTTCCACACAACGATCCGCACATGGTTCAGAAAGTGTTCAGAATAACCAGAAGCAGCTTACGAAGAGCTTCCGAATGCTTCGGAGGTGGAAGCAGTTTTGAACTGAGGTCTGGCAAGTTAGCACCGGTTTACATCCTTTCTGCTTGCTTTCTTGGAAACCGGCCGCCCACCTTAATCCGTCAGCCACGCATCGGTCTGTGTTTGGGCGGGCCACATAGAAGTAATTGATGAGTATGGCCCCGGGGGGAGCCTGACAAACAAACCTGGCGTGCCGACGTGCTGCAAGTTGCCCTTGTTCAGGAAAGCGATTGTCTCCAGAGTCGGCCTGGGGCTCAACATGCCGTCCTCAGGGAGGCGACATGCAGAAGTGCACACACCTTCAGAGGGACTGCCTGTCATTTTAGCTGCCCGGGGACATGACCGTGGGACATCAGGTCACCTGGACCAACGGTCTCGGCAGACGAATGCACCCAGGCTTACTGCCCCAGCATACGAGGGTGATCCCGGCGATTACATACAATGTAACAGTATGTGTGAGGTCGCTGGCAATTGACACCGAAGGCGCCAGATGTTGTCCGACATACTTCCAAGTGGAGCAGCAGCAAGAAAATCTGAGAGCATGTGCGGCCAAACCATAGCCATGGTCAATGAGCCATGCCTTCAGTTGCCTGTGTTAGAGTGCTGATTCAGAGGCATCTTCCTTCGCTGGCGGGGCGTTTCCTCCAGGTCCGCTGCAGGTTCGATCTCGTCGGCTTCTGATTGCTCGTCGTGCACCAGCAAGCCATGTCTTATCTGCGCCCTACTGCATATGAACGCGTTTTGTTGGGAAGCTCTGCTGCTGAAGCTTCGAAGACACCTTAGATTTTAAATCGACAAGACACATCGTCATGTATGAGGCCCCGCAACAGGAGGTCTCATGGAGCGTTTCGAAAAGCAGGTAGTTTACGGGGAATGCTCGCAGGGCAGTCCTGCCTATGCTTTGGAGGCCCCCTGTGCTGCGCAAAGCTGGCTGACATTACGGCGTGCAACTCTAAGATTCCGGGGCGTGAGGCCTCATCCTAGTTCCTGGGATGTCTTGCTGTAGGGGAGGAGCAGGACCGAGTCTGATCGCTCGGCCTGTCTAGGGTATGGCAAGCAAGCAGTTCCAGGTCCGGGGTAGCACCTGCAGCAGGCGCCGGCTTCTTGCCTTGCCAGCCCTGGCGAGAGCGCGTCACTGCGCAGTTTGCGATTCCATGTTGTGTCTCGGGCGAAGAAGTGCGCCGCCAGGCCGTTGCTCGAACCATGAAGCGGAATTTGCCAACTGCCAAACCTGCACAAAGTGGCAGTTCAGGCATCGCAAGTGTGTCCGAAATAGCATGCAGTTGCCATCACTTGGTTTGCCTTCGTTGTTTGTTGACTGCCTCAGCAAGCTCAATGCCAAAGAGGGATCAGGGACTGAATGTGACACGCTGAACGCCAAGCTCGAAGAACACTGTGTTCAAGAATTGCAGTTTTGGAAATTCGAGTTTCTTCTTCGCCTCAAACCGAGTTTTGCGTTTCGGAATAGGTTGTGCTATAGAAATCGAGTTTAGTCAGGCCGATGCGGCACACGTTGGTCGGCGCACAAGCGTGATCTTCATCAAACGGCTCTTCAACAGGTGTGTTTCCTTAAGTGGCCCTTCTTGCAAATGGCTCTTCTTTAAATTGAACTACCTGCTATGTCTATGTTTCAAATCTCTGAACTATAGCGACCAGGAAACTTCCAGAGTTGAAGGATTCTTATGGGTTTTCTTCCGGGCTGAAGCCTGATCGACACCATGTCTCAAGATCCGTGATTGTAGTGAAGGCCAAAATTGCAACGCGTGTGTAGAACCACAGGCGCAATCTGCTGCTCCAGCAATGGCTTGGAAATGCTTTCACATTTCTCTCGCGCTCCTGTCTTCCGCGCATCGAAAGCTTTCAGCCAGACATCTGTGACAGTTAGTCTTGGGATGTCTTGGGTTTCAAGCAGAGCCATTTAGTTTGATTGTGTGCTCCAGCCTCGAAGCCACACGCAAAACAGTGTCAAAACTGCTAATGTCGAATTCACCAAAGCTGGTGCTATCTTTGGTAGAAGTGGAGGATAAGAAACTGGTTCTTCCTAGGAAGCATCCCACCTGTGTTCCAGCGTCTTCCAAGTCTATTTCGTGCGCGGTGTCTCATTGTGCATTGCAGCTGCGTGTTGTCGATGCTTGTCAGATGGTCGACATGTCTTAAATTATCCTCATCATCCCGGCCTTGCTCTCAGTGCTTGTAATTCCCACATGCTCACGGCTTCAAAGCTCAGAGATTAGGGATTGAAATTCATGGTTTCGTGTTCGCAGGTGTTGTCAAGACCGGTCGGTCCTGTGTTGGTGACAACGACATGTTGCTTTATGGATTTTTGTTAGTGTAAGATAATCAGTCTATCGTTGACGATCCAATTGGGTTGAGCCTTATGTACCACACGAAAAGCATGCGTTGAAGTGTATGTGTAATGGACCTGGGCGCTGGCATCGATCTGTGGTCTGGATCGGTCTCATGGCCTTTCAGTGTGCCGGTGCTGAACAGGATTTGTGGAATGCATCCGAACAGCTTCTTGCCATCTTGCCACCTGATGGGACGCCAGAAAATATTCCAGCTCCAGGCCCAGGCCCGCAAAGCCTTATATTGTCAATTCGTGTGAAAACCCGAGACGGGGTATGCGAGCAGATGCTAGATCGAGGCTGCGAGCTTCCTGCAGAGGGCAGAAGAGTCTTCACAACAACGCAGGACGATCAGGCAGCAGCACGAGTTGAGCTTTATGTCGGCGAACGACCTTTTTGTGAGGGCAATCGCTTTCTGGGCATGTTGGAATTGGCGCCTTTGCCAATTCCATCTTATCGGTCTTTCTTGCAGCTTGAGGTAACAGTTCGAGTGGATGCACATGGCAAAATTTCTTGTACAGCAACCGAAATCGAGAGTCGTGCTTTGGGGGAACCTTATTGTCGAGGAGAGTGGCACGGAGACCTTTCAGACTTCAATCCACCACCGCCCCCTAACCCATACACCGAAGTGGTGCTGTTTTCTCATGCTTTGGCGAAGCATTTGCCTGTGCTTCTGCCAACACGGACCATCCGCCTGCCATTTGGATACTCTGGCCGCGACATTGTTATTCGTCAGCACCAGCGCCGAGAACAAGAGCGAATTGGGACGGGAGGAGTGCTTTGGGAGGCAGCTATTGTTCTAGCTGACTTCGTAGCACGTAATTCTCAGCAATTTGCGTGGCAGGGCAAACGTGTTTTAGAATTGGGGGCAGGAACTGGTCTCGTGGCTATTGCTCTTGCTTTTGAGGGTGCAGACGTATGTGCAACAGATGGAAACCCGCGGGTCCTTGATGGTGCAGAGGCCAATATCAAGTCGGCAATGCCTTTCCCAGGCCGCGTAGTTGTTGAGCAATTCGATTGGAATTCTGCTGAAGATCTTGCCAAGATTCAGGCGGCAGGACCCTGGGGTGCCATCGTTGGAAGCGATTTGGTTTACCCTGGCAATGCTGGCAGAAAGTGCGTGGATTCAAACGTTCAGATGCCCCCTGCGGATCAAACTCTGATTTCTCTACTGTCTGCACTCGCAAATGCTGACACAACAGTCCTCTTGGCACTCAAGGACCGCACCGGCGAGCTGCAACGCTTTCATGACAACGTCTCACGACTCGGAGGTTGGACAGTTCACCAGGCACCACCTGACTGGATAATGCCCGAGTTTCGCATGGTACAGCAAGTGGCAGTGTTGCAGCTGTACAAGAGTTAGGCAGGTCTGGCGTAAAAAAAGCAATGACGTTATTGTTCCCACTTGTTCTCCTCGCAGCCTCGACCGGCCTTAACGTCCAATCTGACCGGCGGATTTAAGCTGGCAGGATTGCGGGCTCACAGGGACGTCTTCTCGTGGGGCGTTGTTTCGTTTTGTCCGATTTATCGGTTTGGTTGGAAGGTTTGCACGCAACAGATGTGGGATGTCCACCGGTGGATTAAGGTCTGGGCATTTCGCGGCAGACACTTTGGCTCAAGATGTGACAATGACAATGGGTTGAGCACTGAAGAGACGAGGACGAGGCGCAAGACCCTGTGATCGTCATGGTGGTGACTGTCGCTTGGCAGCAAGCTGCTGCAAGCTGTGCAGCTAATCTTTGGCCGACTTGATTTGAAAGCTTCCGCTGCCGAGGTTTTAATGGTCGCTGAGAAGCCCTCCATTGCACAGACGCTGGCCGATGCGCTTTCACCTGGACATAAATACACCACTCGCACAGGGGTGTCTTGGCAGAGATACCGTGCCTAAAGGAATGATGCGAGTTGGGAACTGCATGGTTTCAGAGCTTTTTGTGTTGTAGAGAGGGCCCTGCTTTCCGCCTTTGGGGAGTGCCAGGGCTTGATTCCAGATGTTGAGTGTGCACGTGCAGCTTTGGGAGATTTTGGGAGTATTCCACGGGCGTTCCAACGGCGAGTCAGGGTGTTGGGCAGGCTTTCATGTCTTGAGGTGTCACCGGCCTGCAAAGTCTTTGAGTACGAGGGGGACTTCTATGGACAGCGTGCTTGGTTCAAAGTCACAAGCTGTGCCGGCGGCAGCCTGAGAGCCAAGCTGTGGAATACACTTGCCCAGTTGGATGCGATTTGGCTCTTCGCCGGTTGAGGTCATGTGTATTCCATTGATTTCCCACCAGAATACAACAACTGGGACAGGGTGGATCCTTTGACCCTGTTTGGTGCCCCAACTGTCAAGATGGAAGCGAATCCCAAATTGAGGACTGGACTGCATCTTGTGCAGGAAAAGCAGGCATGGATAGCTTACTTACTCTTCAACTTGCTGCAGGATGCCGAAGCACTTCCAGACGGAGGCTGCTCGCTTAGTTCTTAGCTGCCGCAAGAAAACAGAACAGTCAACATCGCTCGAAACCCAGTTTCGAAAGTTAACGCCAGCAGCTCTTTCTCGCTTTTCAATTCCACTGTCTCTGTGTCACATCGACCTGAAGTCGAGAAGCATCGTGAGCCAATCCTGGCGCAACTCTACCGTAGCACCATGTAGCACCTGTATCGCAGACCCTAAGAGCCAAGTCAGTCAACAGCCAATCCTGCCCGTCAGGCGAAAGGGTGTGCATACCTGGTGCTGTGGTTGGACTGCGATCGAGAAGGGGAGAACATCTGCTATGAGGTTGGGGGTTTGGCATGCCGGACTCCATGCCAAAAACCCCTTCCCGGCTCAGGTGATGGACAATGCCGTGCCATATTTGTCTTCTGCCGGTGGCCAGCAGCAAGTTTGGCGAGCTCAGTTCTCGTCATTGGCTCCCGTGGACCTTAAACGGGCAATGGCGAGCCTGGGGTCTCCCAACAAAGACATGTCAGATTCAGTCGATGCTCGCGCGGAAACTCGGCATTTAAAGTTCCCGATACTGCAAAAGGCTTTGATGGCTGCCTGGCTAGTCCACTTTGCAGCTTGGTCGGGGTCCGTCGTGGTGCTGTGCCGAGGAGATGGACTTGAAGCTCGGTTGCGCCTTCACCCGTTTCCAGACCAAATATTTCCAAGGCAAGTACGGCGATCTTGACACCAATCTGGTCTCATATGGTCCATGCCAGACGCCGACTCTTTGGTTTTGCGTTCGACGCAGTGACGAAATCAATTCCTTCCAGCCAGAAAGCTACTACACGATTGATGTTGCAATTTTGAAGGCCGGCAGAGACCTGGATTTGCAGTGGGATCGTGGACAGGTCTTCGATATGCCCATAGCCAGTATGTTCATGAACCTGATTCAAGACAATGCCAGAGCCGTGGTGACAGAGATTTCCCAGAAAGAGGACAGGATGGCGCGCCCACAGGCCTTGAACACTGTTGCAATGCTGAAAATGGCGAGCACGAGGCACGGTACAGAGGAGAACATGAGCTACATGCAGCGGCTACGGCATTCTGTCTTGCCATGGCGTTTTTGTTTACAGACATGCATTCGTGATTTTGAGAAGGACAAGAACCACCACGAACAATCTTGCTACTGGTACGTCACACCTCGGCTTGCAAGGAGGGGAAGGGGAGGGGAAGCGGACGGGAGAGGGGCGAGGGGTGGTGCGTCGAAGGCTTAGCTGCACCGAGCCGGCAAGATGATAAGTTGTGCTGCCGCAAAGAAAGCTCAGCTGCACCGAGGGGATGAAGGGCGGGAAGGGGGGGAAGGGGCACGGGGCAAGCTCGCCGGGGACGGGTGTGGGCGCGGGGGGAGGGGCAGGGTGGAAGGAGCAAAAAAAAGGCGAAAATAGTAGAAAGCACGGCCTTGGCGGATTTAACCTTTAACCGCTCGCGCGAGAGCTGCCTCGAGCTCCGTTAGGTTCGTTCGTGGGTGTCAGGGAGACGGGAAGGAGGGGCGGAGGCAGGGAGAGGGGTAAGGGGCGGCCGACCAGAGCACGGATGGAGGCAAGAGCAAATTTGCAGAGCCACGAGCTTTTTTCGACTCAGCATCATCTTGCACATATACAGCTTCGCCACTGGGTTCAGGCAAGTGGTCACCACTCTTGGCTTGCGCCTGCTCACTGCCTACCTCGAGCTACCACTTCACATCATTGTCGATCGCACGGAGGTAAGGGTTCCTACCACACCCACGGTGGTGGGGGGATCCAAGCTGACAAACTCAACCTTTGTTTTATCGGGTGGAGAAGTGAGTGGGCGGCAACATGCAGGGCCTCGCCAGGGGAAGCTGCATGAGCTGGCCATTACCCAAGGAGTGGCCAGGATGGAATTCCAATTGGCTTTTCTACGCCGTCTTTGATTTTGAGTTTGGGAAGTATGTGCAGCAGTTTCAGTTGAAGTCTTGTGGTCATCAATGTTTCGAGTGAGCGTTTATTATTGGTGAACAAATTAAAACTGGTGCTTCTTGGCCTCGTGGTCTTACACCGTAGAGGGTGCTGCGAGTGCTAACGATGTGGTTTCTCTGTTCTCATTTACTGATGCTACACCTTCTTGGACAACGCTTTCCTTCCTGGGGAACCCAGTCTAGGGTTTTGAAAATCAAGGCTTTAGGGTTTCGGGTTTAGGGTCGGGTCCAGGGGTTATAGGGTCCAGGGTTGTTTCTGTAGAGTTCTTGAGGATTCCCGCGCAGGTTTAGTCTATACTGACGGCTGGACGATGAGCTAATGGGTGGCTACGTTGCCTAAAGCAATGGTGCCTAGAGGCCCTAGAGTGACGTGCACCTATACGGATGGAGTGTGAGCAAGTGGCTGATGCAGGCTACTCCTGAGGTCAGGTGGTTCCCGCCCGCATATCTATGGTGCCCCACTTTGAAGGTGTGTTGGAGCGGAGAAGAGTGTTTCCCAGTATGCGATCGCCAAGCGGTGCACTATACTTTGTTGCATTTGTTGGATGACATTTTTTTTTGATGGTGTGGTTGGTTATGGCTTCTCTATTTCAGTACATGGGGTCTTAACCCGAGACGGCAACCTTCTTGTGACAATCAGACGGCTGGCATGAACGAAAGCACAGAGTACTTGAAGATTTTTGTGGGACCCATAAATGCTATGGCAGACACAGTTGCAGCTTTATGGCGATCCCTTCTCTTTTCTGCATTTTGAAGTTTTCGGTTGCAGTGCCTTTAACGCCTAGTAGTTTCTGAGACATCCTCGTGAAAATCTTCGTGCTATATCACAAACCGCCGTGTTCCTGACGCACTGAGGTGGAGTGAGAATGTCTGTTGAGCAGGGTCTGAGGCCTCCTCCCCTTTGCAAGAGGTGTGCAGTTAAAAGCTAGCTCTTTCGCTAGTTGTTCGCTAGTTGTAAAGTTGCGTGCTTCCAGTGTATGGCCGGTGTTCATGCCAACAGAAGTTCTTGCAGCAAACGTTGTCTCTGCCTGCCTGCAGCCCATGTGTAGAGCGGTTGGGTCTCTATTGCGAGCCTGATCTGAGGTGTTTTCCCCCTGGCTAGGTGTACTACAGCTCAGTACTTCATCGAGTGGGTTGCTAGTGTCTAGTAGTTTAGAGTAAGGTAGTCGAGTTCGATGCAGTTTTACTATGTTTTACTTGAGGTTGCTCTGCTGAAGGTCTTGCAGCAGACGCTTTTTGTACATGCTCACAACCCATGTGCACAGCGGTTAAGCCGGTTAAGGCCTTGAAGCGTGCAAGGTCTGAGGTCTGCTCACCTTCGCTGGTTGTACAGCTGAGAATTAAACCGGGTGGGCTACCGGTGTAAAATATTTTAATGTTGGGTAGTCGACATCATTTTCATTCCGTTTAGTTGTTGCTGTGTGTGCAGCATGTCGCTTGTCTTGGTTAGTAAGAGCGAGAAACCCAAAGCCATCGTAAATCTTATGCTTTGCCGGAACATGTCTTGCTGAGCGCTTCGACGTCGGGACATGGCAGCTTGCTTTTGCGAGCCTTTTTCCGCGAGAGAGGGTGCGCGCGTGACCTTTGACACAACGGACGCGCGTGCATGAAAGAAACATGACGCCGCGTCAAGGGGCGACGACTCCAGGGCGCGCGTCGAAGGATGGACGCGAATGAAAGCACCAGTCGACGAGGTCATGCGGGTGCTCCGTGAGGCCACCGTGGACATCGATTTTGCGCATCACAGGGCGCCTGAGCAGCTGTTTGATTTGGCGCTTTGGTAGGTGCCGGCGCCTTGTGGGGCGTGCCCGAGGTTTCGGGCCGAGCGCAGTTCGCGCTACCCCCGAAAGGGGCACCCTACCCTTCCCCTTTGTAGGATTTTGGGCTAACATATCGCTAGATGTCGTTAGCTATGCGTTTGTGGTTCAGCGCATTTTTGCGTGTAGGTACGTAGGCGATCCGCCTTTTTGATTTGCCGCCCTCACCACCCGTTATAAGGGATTTAAGGCTGAGACCACCGGCCGGCACTCGCCCCCTCGGGCGGTGCCTGGGGCGGGCGCAGAAGTGCGCACCCCGGCACCGGCACCGAGGTTTCGTCGGGCCGGGCGCAGTTCGCACTACGACCCTAAAGGGCATTGCGCCCTTCGTAGGATTTTGGGTTTAGGTGTCGTTCGTTATGCGTGTGTAACCGTAGTGCACTCACAAAGTAAGTGCCAATACTTCTACAATTACCAGCAACACAGCTACGTGAGTAGTTATACTGCCAGTTTTACCACCAGGAAGAGGAACAAATCAGTTGCACGTGTTTGGCAGCAACGAAGTTCGGCAGGCTTGGACTTGGACCACAGCAGGCGATGCACATGGCGGAGCGATTGTACCTGGATGGTTACCTGACGTACCCACGCACGGAAACCAACACATATCCCAAGAACTTCGACTTGCAGGCAAGGGGGCAAGCACACAAGCTTTCTTGCGCAACTCTGTGCACAGGGGGCTGTTCGCGCACAAGCTGGGCATCACACCTGGGGTGCATACTCTCAAGATCTCCTTTCAAGAGGACTCGCCAAAGCGCGGGAAGGCAGATCTTCGCTTTAGGGAAAATTGCAAAGCGTCGCGTTCGCATCCATTCGGCGGAAGGTGTTGACATGGGTGACCATCCGCCCATTACCCCGGTGCGTGCCGCATCTGAGAGCCAGCTCGGAGATGCTTATCGCTTATATGCAGCCTGGCTGAGAATTTAGTTCGCGAGCGTTTCGTATGTAAAGCTGTCACAAGAAGTGTGTGCCCAGGAGATGATCACGCGACACTTCTTGGCCACTGTCAGTGCCGACTGCAAGTTTCTGCGAACACGAGTTAACTTTGACATAAACAGCGAAGGCTTCTCGCTCTCGGGCCGAAAAGTCATTGATCCCGGCTTCACGGCCATCCAGCGCAGTGGTGAGATGGAGGATGTCGTTATCCCTGACTTCAGTAGGGGAGAGGCAGTTGAAGTGAAAAAGGTTTCAATGGGAAGCCACAAGACTCGTCCTCCACCATACCTCTCGGAATCTGACCTTCTCTCGCTTATGGAGAAACATGGGATTGGAACAGATGCATCCATGGCAACACATATCAACAACATCTGCGAGCGAAACTATGTTAAGCTTGCAGACGGACGACGTTTGATCCCAACGCAGCTGGGGATCGCCCTTGTGCATGGGTATCAGATGGTGGACAATGAGTTGGTCATTCCCAAGGTGCGTGCAAACATGGAGAAGAACTGCACTCTGGTAGCGGAGGGCAAAGCTGACCTGATGCCCGTTGTTCAGCACTGTCTACGACTCTTTCGCGATAAATTCATTTATTATGTAGCTTTGCTTAAATTGGGACTGCCTGTATACTGAGCGATGCTTTGCAGGGCTCCGAAGTAAAACTTGCGACTTGACAGGTTGCGAATGTCGATCTTGTGGACCAGCTGTTCGAGACCATATTCAAGTCCTTGGAGGCAGTGCCTATCCGTGCTTGCACTGCGCACATGCCTGTGTATGCCGCGTGATAAATTCAATCCGCTGGGAGTGCAAAGGGCAAGTAGGAGGAGTGACAGCGTGCACGACAGAGTTGTCGCTAATTTGATGGTTGGTATTTGGGATTAACTACGAACCACGATTTCGGCTCGCGGTCTTCGTCGTCCCCCGGCGCGTCAGCTGTTTCAGGGTTTCTGTGGGCGACGGAGCTGTGATCAGGCTGCAGGCCGGCCACTTTCCAGGTGTGGGGATTGTCAGAGGCAGCTCGGCTGCATGTGGTGGGCCTGTCGCACACTGTTGGGTTACCGGCTGAAGTCTCATGGCGAGGTATCTGTCAGTGGTGGACAGGAAGCCGGTACGGATGTTCTGCAAAACGCAAGCAACTCAAAGATAAGCTGTAAGAGTTTGCTTCAACTCCAATGCCTACATGAGTTGCTGGAATAGTTGGGTCCTGAGTTGCCCAGGTGCAATCGAATTTTCAAAATGCCTCAGAACGGGCAGATGAAGCTCTACAAGGAGCTTAAATGTCCGTTGGACAACTTCGAGCTGGCTGGCTGCACTGTGCCATGCTTCATGTGAACTCTCACATCCGTTTTCGCCGGTGTTGTGGAAATTTGCGAAATCACCACCATTGTTAGCAAGAGGTTCTGCAGTCCCGACAGTCGGAGTTTGCGCTTTCAACAGGGTGCCTTTGGCGTTTCGTTGTTTTCACAGGTTTCTGTGAGAGGGTTGCAGCTGTCGACCTCCTCGTCGTGCTCTTGCTACAGTGTCGCATTGTAGGTTTGAAATCGTGCTCCCGCCACCACGGTGCCCTCGCATTCGGTGCTAGAATTCGCTCGAATAGCGATTTCCTCCTGGCATCTCCACCGAGTGCCATCAGGCGATGTTGGACTCTCAGGTTCGTGGGTATGATCTTACACCGATTGGGTGCCTTCAGCCACTGTCGCTTGTGGCTTGTGCCTAAGCTGAAGGTTGGTCTTCGTTTCCAACAAGGCCGACTTCGTTTGAGGGAATCAGCATTGTGACAAACTCCTCTTGTCGGAGTCGAAGCCATTGCCATGAGTAGAGGTGGGCAAGAGCTACCCAATCTGTCCGATGTGCTACGATGATCCTCCGTTCGGTGCAAGAGAGGAGAAGCCAAGCTGCAAGACTACTTGACTTGGGTTCAGAATTTAACATCATTGAATCTGCTTTTTCGGCAGTTTCCCTGATGAGGCAAGGCAAACATTGGAATCTGGATCATCCCATATACAAAAAGTATCGCCCAGCAGTGCCTTGTCTAAGCTTGTTCCGCGCCCGGGGGTGGGGGGGGCGAACCGCAGCTGTCAAGCAGTATTGGCCAGCAGATTGACACACGGCTTGTCACGTGGAAGGCAGCCGGATCTGAAGCAACCCTTCCCAACATTTTTGCTTGTCCGCTGCACAGGTGCTAGAACGACTTGTTTGGACCACCATTCAATTACACGATGTTGTCAATCGTTGACATGTTTTGTTGTCATGGGGCCGCATTGGGAGAACGTCCCTGCGCTCCAGGTCATGTCGTGCATCGCCGACAACTGTTCTGGAACTCTCTGCTTGGATGTGGACTCCGGACCAAAGTGGCAGATTGATTGCAACGTCTGCGGTGACCTAAGAACACGATTCAGCTTTGAAGAATTCTCGCACTGCTGCTAGCCCGAGGCTTGCAGCAGCTGGCAATTTTCGAGGACAAGGCTAGGACCGGGTAGTAATGATGGCCTGTGCTCCGAGTGCAGTGAGAGGCCCACAAGGTCAAGGTCACAAGTGACCACTGCGAGGAGTTGCTTGGCTCAGGTTGATTCTCATGCTTGATGCAACACAATGTGAATGCCTGTGGAGCAGGTGTTCGTCTGTTCTGCTTGAAGTCGTGTTCGGCAAGGGCAAGTCACCGCTGCCGGACGGCCAGATGGAAAAGAAGGCAATCAGGGGTGACAAACAAAGTCAGTCCGAAGTTTGACGAGGAACCAGCTGGTGCCTTCAGCAGACGAGAGCAATGAAGTCGTGCTGCTTGTGCTGCCAAATGCTGCCAGGCCTGCCTGGTTTGTGATGTGCCTTGGATTTGCAGAGCCATATCTTTGGAAGACTTTGGGGGCGTTGTGTTCTTCACCGCAGCCTGTGGCCTGAGGAGGTGTTCAACGCGCACACAGTCTCGAAAACAGGAAAGAATTTCTTCCGGCGGAACCCTGGCAAGGGAAAGGCGGGCAGAATACCTTCACGCACGGAAAGCTGTAAGATCACATGCCTTTGCTGTCAGGGCAAGGGTAAAGGAAAGAAAGGTAAGGGAAAGGGCAAAGGAATGCTCGCTTCTTACTGTAGCCGTCGACAAGCCTTAAATGAGAGGGAAAACCAAGTTTTCAGATCAGGTCGGAGGAGGACAAGGCGGAACAGCGAGGAAGGGAGCTTGCGAAGCAGAAGAAGTGATGCTTCTTGACTCCAACTTCTTGACCGTAGCACACCCCAACTGCGCCTGACGTTGCCCAACATTCCTCCGGCATCAGGCAGTTCCGTCATTGTTCCTAAATACACCAATTTCACCGTTCTATGACTCGTTCAGACAAGGATTTTCCTCAAGCCCCTCTGATGGGTGGATGGGTCCACCACCGCTGTGTTTGCACCCAGCGTCTGTCGAGATCGGCTTGCCCAACAAGCAGATGCCGCACTGCGTGTACAATGCTCGAACAACGGCGTGGAGTGTGCTGGCAGAGCGTCTTTTGCGACACGACCCTGCCGAAAAAGCATGAGCTCACCTTTGGCAAACGTCTCCACATCCCTCCAGCCGGCGAGTTGTGAGACCAATGGCGAGGTAATGGCACAGTCAGAAAAGAAGGTTGGGCCTGTTCAGCCGTAGCAAAAGTGTGTGTGTGTGTGCGTCTGTGCGGAATTTTGTTTTGGCGCGTGTTTCAGTGTGTGTCTCATCACGTTTCGGCAAAACAAGACGCACGAAGTTCTGAAGCCTCTCCTGTGCCATTTGAGGAGTTGTCTGCTAGAAGTTGAAGATTTGAACCAACAGCCTTATCTCTAAACAAAGACTCTAGCCCCAGTCGCAAGCAAAGCGGGGTTAGCTGTCAAGCCGTCATTTCGGTGTCCGTTGAGCATCATGTGCATGCGCAAGGGGCTGAGACTGATGCAAGCAAGGCCGTGCAGCAGACGCACTTGCAGTGCATTTATGTAGCATGGGCACCTTGTGGAGTTGCTTCCTCCCACTGTAGACGAGTGCCTGCCGAATGAGCCAGCCAAAATCAAAATCAACGCGTGTCGGTCTCTGTAAGGCAATCTGTTGAAGCTGCCTGGTGCATGGTGCAGCTCCAGGCATCACATCCCTTCTGCGCAACCAATTGTGTGGCTCTGGGCTATGCTGCCTCGCACATCAGAATAACCCCAGCGGACAATCGTAGGCCCGTAGGCCAATTGTGACAGCTTCATTCAACGCAGAGGAGTCACGGAGAGTCATACATGAGTCTGACAGGCGTAGCCTCGTGGAGCTCTGCAGCCGAGTCAACGGCTCAGCTCTTTCGCGTGTGAAATTATCTCCTCCTCCCTTGCTGGGCAACCCGAGCTTGTGAATCTGGGCTGTGGTAGCGGCTAGGGATCTTGTACAGTGGGTTCTTGTGCAAGATTTTGACAGTCGTCGGTGACAGCAGATTCTCTTTCCCGAAACTGGAGACAGCCTTTGATCAGCTGGCAGGTCGAAACCAAAACCAAGAGACACTTGCGATTTACCGCTCATTAACGCTCTTTTTCATTCATGGGGACACCCACTGAGGCGCGGCCGTCACCTGCTTGCTTCAAGGCCGCAAGGCATGGCTTCTGTGCGGTGTCGGCAGCTCGTGTCAAGGACTGCGGAGCGAAAGCGTGCGAAAGCGTGAGAGGGTTGAGTTTGAATCGCGAAAATGATGAAAATGCAGCAAGGCTCCGGCAGAGGCCCCACTATGTTGGAATGTTGATACCATAGTTGCTATGAAGTAAAAGCTTCGCTCCCCGTCTACATGCAGTCGAAGCCGGAGTCAGCTGCAAGCTGTTCGATGTAGCATGGCGATGAGTGTCCAAAATTCCGCAAACATGTGCTGGAAGTCGGCCGATGTGGTGGAGCATATTGTGCGAACTGACCCTCGCTTACCACTCTTTACTGATTCCTGTGGTTCGTAGTTCGTAGGCGATCCGGTCGAAAAGCGGTAAAATTATGCCCAGACTCGCTTGCAATATGCCATGTCCAGGAGCTCAGAGATCGGACCGGGGCATCGATGGGTGCGCCTCACCACCTCGCCTTTAGTAGAGTTTATTAGCTTGTCTCCCTGCTGACAGGAAAGCCTTCATCTCAGACATGACCGTGTTTGGAGCTCGTGTGCTGAGTACATCTTGTCGAAAGTCTGCTGCTTCAGGTGTCGGGAAGCGCTGAAAGAGAGCGGTGATTTGGAAGAGGTGCAAGTGGCGAGCGATCGCAAGCGGAAAGTTGAGCGGCAACAGGACTATTGTCGCTGAGTGGCAGGCGGTGGAATGGTTGAAGAAGCGTGGCGTGCGATCCATGGAAAAGCGTGCTGCAGAATCGATGGAAGTCAGGACCTTGGCCCTTGGCGACGCGGACAAGCGAAGATCCACTCTGGGCCCGGCAATCTCTGAGGCACTTCTCTCCCTGGGCCTTGACAAAAACGGGGTTATCGTGGAGCTAAGGGCACTTCTCCCAGCTCACCGCCCCCACTTCACCAGAGTCATGCTTGGAAGCCTGAGGCTGAGACGGATTTCGTGACCCGGAACGAGCTCTTTCAGCAGTGTGCCCCCCGGAACTTCCAAAGCGTGGTATCCTTGCCAAGTTCATTCACTGTGCTGCAGGACGCTGAGGCACCTAGCGAAGATGCTTGCAGCAGAGCCTGAGACAGCCGACGCTGGTATTGAGGTCCGAGAGTGGAGTTGCCAGATGCTTGTCCCGTCCGTTGCACGCAAATTCCCATACTAATACTTTGTCTCACCAGGCTGCACTGGCAATGAGAGTGGCAGATGGTCCGGAGAGACCTCCGTCCACGCCCAAGACAGAGGGCCCGTTGAGTGCGGCGCAGCTACGTAAGCTACGTCTTAGTCGGGCAAAGGCAACTTCGAGAGGGAGCACCTCTTTCTGAAGCCCTGCTGGAGCTCGGAAGTGCTGCCCGGCAAGATTTGCTATTGCTGTCGCAGTCGTGCCTTGCCAGAAGTGCTGTCAGACGCCTGCCATGAAGTGCAAAGGCGACAACCTCGCAGCTCTTAGAGCCAATGCACCGCATAAGGTACTGGGCGAAAAACTCGTCCTCGCTAATGTCTGAGGCTGATTTCAGAGCCTAGCACCTGTGGTGCGTGCCGCCGGTACATGCTCTGAGGTGCACTTCTTGAAGGCCCCTGCGGAAGGAGTCGTGGCAGGATACGTGCACCCAAAATTTGCAACTCGGCACACGGCATGAGCTTCCGAGAACTTGTCTAGGTATTCAATAGGTCTTGATCATGAGTCGACCTTTGAGAAGCTTCTCAGCATAGACCGCAACAACTCTTGATCCTGCAGGGTTGTCTGCATGCATCGGTGTAGAGCGCCTTCCGAGAGCACACGCATAGCCTCGTATAGCAATGGCAGAAGGCCACAGGGTGGATCTGGACCTCGAAGCCGCATTCCATGTGCTTGGTCAGGAAATCACACCCACTGCACGGACATCTTGAGCATCTTGAGCACTCTGTGCAGAGTACAGTAGTCGGGATTTCGCGGACACAGTTGCACAGCATTGCAGTCTTGCAGTACAGCACGAGAGCCACAAGATCTAGGGAGAGTCAGGGAGAGTGTCCAGCATTTCTGATGCCCCGGGGCTCTTCGACTCTGTACGACATCAGTCTTTGTGCGTGTGAGCGGCAATCGAAGTTGCAAGAGTCCGCCCCGACGTCTTGGCCAAGGCAGACAGCCTTTCGGGCACTGGTCGGATGGCTGGTTTGGTGTCAGTGAGCGGTGGCAGGCGCAAATCTGACAACTCCAAAGCTAGGAGCGAGAATCTATCTGAGAGAGGAGAGAGAGAGCTCCGTTAGCGTACACTATAGGACTTGAGTCATTAGCAATTCTATGCTCGTTCCTCACTCCCCTCACCCCGATTAACAACATCGGGTGGCATTTTTGCCCGCGGCCCCTATGCCCGGGAGGGAGACAGAGAGAGAGAAGGTGGGACAGTGGCGTAGCGCGAGAGCGCAGGGGGAGGAGGTTCGCCCAAACGCCTTGCAAGCAAGCAAGCAAGCAAGCAAGCAAGCAAGCAAGCAAGCAAGCAAGCAAGAGAGAGCCACCTATGTACGCTCCGCAGGCTCTCCATCTGACCACATGTTGGATGGAGAAGCGCCTGGAGCGCGGGGCACTGGGTCTGCCAGTGTCTCAACCCCGAAGTGAAAAAAAAAGAGCCACCTACGCCGAGCTGTCCACATGATCCCACTCAGCGATGCTTGAATATGCTTGATATCAGACCTTTCACGGGCTTCTCCAAATCGCCAGGTGCGATTCTGGTGCCTTGCACCGAATAGCTTCGCGATTGGTTCGCGCCACAATGTTTTTGAGCCCACAAAACATTTCCCGTTGAAAAGAACATGTGCCATGAGGCGCGCCATGTCGTGGCTGCGCAGCCACGATTCCTGCACGTCGGCAGTGTGCCGGCCGGATGCTCAAGCATTCGTTTGCTTTTTCTCGTTTTTGGCGACATTTGTGCTGGGTAGTTGTCCCGATTGCCACTGCAAATACGCAACCACAGGCTAAAACAGACACGCAGAAAGCCCAAATCCCAAACCCCGAAGCCTATAGCCTGAAGATATCCTAAAGATGAAATCGTAAACCCTAAACACTAATGCACAATCCTACAACCCTCTCAACTCCAATCTCTGAGCACCCCACAGCCCTACACCAGGCCCTAAGCCCGAAACTCTAAACTAAACCCGAAGCCCTGAACCGACAGGAGAAAAACGCACGGCTAAAACAAAAAAACAGATTCGGTCAGCCGAAAATTCCGCCAAACACCGAACTCATAATCGCAAGCCTCAGAATGCTGAACAGTAAGGTGCCTGCTGAACAGGACATGTACCGTGCCGTGACACTTTGCATCTGTGCATCATGGTGCGCACAAGGAATACGGTCGCATTTTGACGTGTAGCACACTTGTGTGCGAAGTAACAACTCATTGCTTTCATCAAATCACCTGTCGGACCGCGAGTGGATCTGCTGAATCCGATTGAATGCGAAGCTGTTGCATATACCGTTGCCATTTGGCTTAAGTTCTTCTGAAAGCCTTTTTTTCCTCTCTTTTGGGTTACTGCGACTTTACGACGAGTGTCGTCATGGCTGCTCGACGATCGAACTCTTGGTTCAGCTTCTTGTGCGAAGGCACCATCAACGCGCTCCCTCCTGGCGTCGAAGTTCCGTCGAGCATGCTTGAGCAGTTCCCCGAGGAGGTGGAGAATTCGAAGGTGGTTCATATCTCCGGTAGCAATCTTCGAATCTTGCCCCCGCATTTTGGCTTCGAAGAATTGCGACAGCATGACGAACTGTCCTTGTCTACACCCCGACTTCATGTCGGGCAAGTGGGTGGTCCACGATCTGATTTGCCATAAGTGGTTCCAAGGAGTTTGCCATTATTCTGGCAGATGTTGGAATCAACATGGCAATACGTTCGACGAGGCGATGTGCCGAGCCGTTCGTGCACAACAGGCTCTACGACGAGATCGGACCCCCTTTTCCTACGATTCCATCGAGGGCGGTATCCTTCGACAAGTCAACCGGAGAGATGCCGAAACGATGATTATGAATACTTTGGCGTTGTATCGCCTCAGTACGACCAGGAACTGGCGCTTCGGCACGAATTACACCCCGTAGTACGACCACGATTCTTGGATGATGATGAACGCCGCGGTGGTCAACGAGCAGCCTCTCCTGTTGGACGCGGTCGGGGTGTTTCTCCTCCACCGGCATCGTCCAGGGCTCCATCCAGACAGGCCGCTGCGTGGAGCGATCGTCGGCCGCGTACCCCGACGAGGACTCCGCTTCCTCCGGCCCGATCGGCCACGCCACCACCCACTCGATATTTCGCGTCCTCAGCCCCTCGATTCGGTGCTCCCCGATCCTCCTTCCGCCAAGGCGATGTGGGGGATAGGGGTCGTGCCGACAAGAGTGCCACGGGAGAGGCGCCGACGACCACACCGGTTATTGTCGAGGTCGACGAGACTGCGCCACCGGTCCCTCCTCCGACTACTACTCCGTCACCAGCCGACGATGATGATGTTTGGGATCAATGTGGGCACGAAGTTCGACAAGCTTGGGATGCAAAAGGACAGGGCGAAGATCCGTGGGTCTCCGAGTGGATCAACAACGACATCCCCGAGAATTCGCGACCAGCTACCCCGCCGCCATCTCGGCCATCTTCGAGCGAAGTCGTGCCAGTCCACGTGGAACCATCCTTTTGCAGCTTTCCCTGCGAGTCAGCCCTCGACAAAGTCATCAACCTATGCAATTACACCGGAGTGCCGTTCGGACCGCCTCCGCGTGTTGGTCAACACGATTACATGCCGCAGTACTCCTGGACGCAACACCTCGAGTGGGCCCTACATCGGAACACCAATCGGGCTCCGAAAGACCTCGATCCTACTTTGCGATGGTGTTTAGCATACCGCCGATTGTTTCATCCGCTACCTCGATTCCAACAGGACGTCATCTCCGAGATCAAGGACTTGGTCATCGACTTTGAAGAACAGACCACGGCATGGTACCACGCTCTGCCGACCCACGTCCAACGAGCCTATCGGCGTGGGACATCAGTCACACAAATACCCGTTCTCATCCACCTACTCCGACTCCTTCGTTGCCGACAAGCAGAGGTTCTATATCGCGAACTTTCCCAAGGATTCCCATTGATGGGTAAGCTTACTCCTGGAGTAAACTGGCACGTTCGGCAGGACAAAAAGTACCTGGACCCTACACCGTTGGAAGAGTTCAAGACCAAGAACCATGAGTACATTCGGGGCAAGATCGAAATGAACAAGATTGATGACCGCTGGGAGTTCATACTTGACGAAATCATCGGAGAAGTCAAAATGGGGCGCATGAGTGGCCCCTTTGCAGCCCCGGATTGGTGGCCCACTTTGACTGTGGCTCCACGACACGAAGGTGTCAACAAATTGCTCCCTTTGCCTCACGACGATCCTTTCATCGCCATGGCTGTCAGCATCGAACAGGCTGGCAGCGATGGGAAAGCCAAGATACGGAGAGGTGAAGATTGGACACAACTCCACTTGCATCATGCGCGACCAGCCCTACCACCATACCTCGGACCACTTCGTTTCCCTTGGCTTGGCCTTCCTGGAACAAGATAGAGAGACACCGCTGAAGGTTTGGGGACATGACTACGACGGAGCATACAAACAGTTGCCCCTGTGTGACTCCCGAGAAGCAACGGTTGCCTTGAGATCTCAATGAAACCGAGTAGGCGACAGCCACCGGAGACTCAACACCGGATCCAAGGGGTCTTGATTTCTTCCGATGCGGAGAACCTCGCGCTTACTCCTTGTCCTTCCCGAGTCAAATAAATGTCGCAACAGACTGACAAACACTTGCGAACGAACCAACTCACTCCGGAGGAGGCCAGGAAGATGGCCGGTAAGTGTAACTCTTTGACCGGGCGCCTCTTCGGCAAAGTCGGCCGCGCGGCGCTGAAAGCATTGTACGCCAGAGCCAACTCCAACATGAACAATCTCGATAAACCGACTCGATCATCACTGCTGGCACTTCGAGACATCATCGTACACTGCAAACCCATGACTATTCCACGAAACCCAGTGGCAGACACCTACGGTGTCATTTACACCGATGCTTACTTCAAGTTGGGAGAGAAGATCTACCGCCCAGGCGATGACGATCTGCCCAATTGGGATTCCAACGCAACAAAAGACATCGAGAACGGTTGGGCAGCGGTGTGTTTCCACCAAGGTGACGTACACAAGCTGCCTACTTTCAGGGGAGACTTCCTTCGGTCCTACTTCTACAGTTTTCTTCCGACGAAGCCTTCATTTACATCCTCGAAGCTTGGGCCGCTATTTTGGCGCCTTTCGTCTTCGAGCCTTGGTTGGAACGATTTGATATACAGTGTTGTGACAACGAGGCATCACGTCATGTGCTCCTCAAAGGCATCGGTAAACACCAACCAGTGAACTGCCTCATCGCCCCTCATTGGAGGTGGCACAATCGACGAGGCATTGCTCATCGGCTTGAACGTGTGCCGACCAAGGCGAACATCTCCGATGCCCTCAGTAGATTCGAGGAGATCGATGAAGCCAGTTCCTGGCTACCCTCGATTTGCCCTTGTCGTCCATCACCAATAGGGCCACCAAACTCATAGGTGATATCGAGTGTGCATCCAAGGTCGGATTCTTTGAAGTTCCGGGCATAGATGCTTTGCACATCTTTGCACCGAGCCCTCCAACGAAGAGACCAGTAAGGTCTCGTGGTGTTCGCTTGCGATGGGAGGACGCGACCACCACCGATGGGAAACGTCGGTCTCCCAGAACATCGAGAAACTATTTCTGTAAGAAATAGTCCACATCGATGAAAAAGTCTGACTCCGATGGAGTCGAACCGCAGAAAACGCCACCGAAGCGAAAGCAGTTGGAAAAGTCCGACGATCAGAGATCTTTGCACTTATGGGTGAAAGCTTATGTTGTCGTGTAGCACACTCGTGTGCGAAGTGACAACTCATTGCATTCATCAAATCACTTATCGGATCTCGAGTGGATCTGCTGAATCCGATTGAATGCGAAGCTGTTGCATATACCGTTGCCATTTGGCTTAAGTTCTTATGAAAATTATCTTTTTTTCTTCCCACCCTTGTTGACACTTGTTTTCCTCTGCTTTCTTTCTGCGAGACTCGACCGGGAAACGGTCGGTCCCCCAGAACATCGAGAAACTACTTTTGCAAGAAATAGTCCACATCGATGAAAAGGTCTGACTCCGATGGAGTCGAATCGCAGAAAACGCCACCGAAGCGAAAGCACTTGGAAAAGTCCGACGATCAGGGATCTATGCACGTATGGGTGAAAGCTTACGTTGTCACGAGCTTCTTTTTCTTCGCTCGTCCGGAAACGTGTGGCTAAGGGATGCAATGCATGACGTAGAAGATATTATTCAGGAATCCGCGTATGATTGCTCAGCAACGTATTGTTCAACTCATCCGGCTCAGAGCCTTCGACCCAACTATACCCAACTTGCTCTAAACTTTGGAAATTGTCGGAGGAAGTTGGTCAGGACATTGTTTGTTTTGAACTTGCTGGGTGATCCGGTACTACGTGTTCTGCTTTCAGACGCATTTACCAGTTCTAACGGGCAGGCAATGGTCTCCGGATCAGTGAAAGTGTCAAGCCCCCCCGATCCCCTCCCGTCCCTTGTGACGGTGCAAACCCCAGCGTTGCCCCAATGGCACGCTACTGTCACATTCTGGTCCCACGCCCAATCAGATTTGTTGTTGTAAGCTGAAGATCTTTAGCAAGGGGCTCTCATGGTACGCGAAGATGAACTCAAAGAGGGTTCACTTTTACGAAATGGTGCGTATGATATTCAGCCGTCCTAGGCATGTGTGGTCTCGTTTCCGTTCGTTACGCACTGGCGCAACACGTGTAAACAGTGGGGATGCGGCACACATGTTATCCCGCACACATGACATCTCTGCTTCAGTTCCGATGATTGCTTCCGGCAGATTGCCAGAGAAATGCAGCATGCTGCCGTAATTACTCGTAGACATCCCTGGCTTGTCAGTTGTAGACTACACTTCGTGAAGCGGTGATCTTGCGGCAAGAGGACTGCCCGGAGCCCTCGCACAGCATCAGTCTGTGCTCAATTCAGGCCGAGACTTTGCGGAAAGAGCGCGAGGTTTTCAAAGCAGCTTACTTGGAACAGCTGGGACCGAGGACAGGCATGTTGCATCTGATGGAAAGTGCATTTCAGAAATATACAGCATCCAGAGTGCCTGAAGTTGATCAAACCCAGAAGAGATACCGGACGCTGCAGTCCTCTCCGGGTCTGTGCTTTTCGGTTCTGGGAGTCGGGAATGGCTTTGTTTGCTTCATGCTTCCAATCGGAAGCAGTGTCGGCTTCTCTTCTCGTTTCATGGTTCTGGTCTTTGTTGGTCGCGTCGCGACTTTGACAATCGCATGTTCCCTCCACCGATGTTCGCCCACGGCTTCAATTCGCGACGTGATGCTCGGGAGGAAAGCGGGTCTTGCTAACGACCAGGCCTGGCCTGGCAATGAAAGAGCGCGCGCGCGGGTGTGGGTGTGTGTGTGTGTGTTTTTGTGTGGATCGTTGCTGCCAGGTGATACAAAAGGTTCTCGATGGTAAAACTTCCAAGTTCTATCAAGAGTCTGTGCTGCCCTGAGATGCCCGAATGCATACCAGTGTCACATCGTAGTAGCCCGCATTACCACATGCAAGGTGTTGGCATGTGTGGCTCTTGGGTTGTCATGTGGTGTCTGGTTCTTTGCCAGATTCGAGTCGCGGGCCCAGTGGCCAGGGGGCCGCCTGTTGAGGTCAAGAACTCGTAGCACCGCAGGCAGGGATATTGCACACAAGAACTCGTTAGTCGTGGCTTGCCATGTCATGCCAGACCGGCGAGAAGGAGAAAGCACTGCCAGTGTCCGAATGGCTCGAGGCGGGATGTATCGTAGGTAGTACCAGTTGCAGAAGGGCAGGTAGGCTCAAACCTCAACGAACAATCACAATGTTACTCCCTCAGCCTTCACTCTGTCCCGAAGAGGGCTAGCAGCATTGGCGGCCGCTGCACCATCAGAGAGGGCTATAGCACTTCAGGAATTGGGTTCGGAGGTTTTGCCAAGACAACTGTGGGTCCTATGCAGTTACGTTTACTTGTGTGGTGGCGGCGATGGGAGGAGAGGGAGGTAGTGGCAGGAGTGAGCAGGGGTGAGTAGGAGGAGGATGGGGGCAATGGTCAGGGGGCAGGGGTTTCGGTAGGGGTCGGAGTTGGAGTCGGAGTAGGAGCGGGGGTGGGCGTAAGCGTAGCCATATATAGTTGTAGTCGTGGCTGCAGCCACATCCGGTAGCCGTAGCCGTGGCCGTAGCCATATGCGAAGGGGTAGTCGTGGCAGTAGTCGTAGTCGTAGTCGCGGTGGCAGTCGCAGTAGTAGTAGTAGTGGTGGTGGTGGTGGTCGTCGTCGTCATCGTGGCAGTGGTAGTGGTAGTGGTAATGATTGTAGTGGCAGGCGTTTTAGGGGTCTTGGGCTTCGCGAACTGGTCACTATTCACTTCTTCACACGATGACACACAACATCTGCACGAAGAGCGATCCTTACAACGGTGTTTTTTTATCAAAGCCAAGAAGACTGTGTGCCTGAAAGGTTCACCTTCAGGATTGGAAACCATGTGGAACGTGAGTTTGTCAGTGGAGCCTTAAAAAGGAACCCTTAAGGGAATCTAAACCGTTTTCTACGACAATCTTGATTTCGAATTTCATATTCTTCAATTACTGAGTTGATTATTACGTTATACCGGATTATACCGGTAAGGGCGAACCAGAGGGTCAAAGTGACCACGTTGGCCTTGATCTTCTGCAAGCATGTGCCGGTGCTTGCGGCGAATGTCGGATACTTAAACTTCGCGTTCGAACTGATCCGACGGCCAAGCCTGGAACGCCTTCAGCTTGTTTTCAAATCTTTGTTTTTGTTGCTAGCCAAGTTCAAGCCCCCCTGCCAGTTCTCCCGAATGCGCAATGTAATTGTGTAGAAAGTGTTAGTTATGTCTTCGGGCAGTCTGTGTGTCGGAACCAAACGCAGGAGAACCATCGAACTGGGAATCGCTGGCTGCATTCATGGGTGGGTTAGGGCTTGGGGTTTGGAACAAAAGCATAGTCGCAAGCAGAGAAGTGAGACATGAGTGAGCGAGCTATCCTTGGGAGGCAGAGGCCCGATCTCTGTCGCTGGGAGCTGGTGACCTCCAAGTCGAGGACGGGAGCACTAGCACAAGAAGGCGCAAGACCAAGCAACCCAGCCTAGGAAAGAAAGCAATAGGAGGGACAACACCAGACGGTCCAGACGGTCCTCAAAGATCTCGCTGTGGTCCAGAAGAAACCCTCAACTCCAGACCCGGAGCCGCAAACCTCCTAACTGAAACCGAACCGCAAACCTTACGCTCGACTGAAATTCTGCGACTGCCATACCATAGCTCAGCTTTGGTCTTGTACAGACGTGCCCCTTTCAGAGCCTGTTTCCAGGAGCCTACCAAACTACATCCTGAGCTCCAAGGGCCCTAAAGTATTTGTGAAACCCCAGACCCCCAAAACGAAAAACCTGAAGGCCCACACCCGCCTATCGAACCATATCGAAACCGTTTCTCTGGGGCGGAACTGCGGGTTTTCCGATTCATCAACAAAATTTCCGTTGCCACATCATCTCATAATTCACTTACGTCATCATGGATTTGGCGTGTACGACTTCTTCCGTAGATTCCGCAAATTTTGCCAAACAGTTGGAACGGTGGCAGAACAGTCATAATAGTCGCACCCCCATGTTTCTGCGTGTAGATGTAGGGAGACACGAGACAGCAACATTTCTTCGGCTGCATGCTCCTTTCTGTGTCTGTCTGTCTTTCTGTCTTTCTGGCTGTCTGGCTGTCTGGCTGTCTGGCTGTCTGGCGGTCTGGCTGTCTGTCTGTCTGTCTGTCTGTCTGTCTGTCGGTCTGTGTCCGTCCGTCTGTCTGTCTGTCTGTCTGTCTGTCTGTCTGTCTGTCTGTCTGTGTCTCTCTCTCTCNNCTCTCTCTCTCTCTCGCTCGCTCGCGCTTGAAGCATACATACTCACACACATGCACCAAGTAAAGTTGAGTCGTGTGATCGCACGTGATCCAAGGCGCAGGCTCCAACATGTTAGAAACAGGCGCATGACACTGCAACAGCCAGGCAAAGCTTGTAAATACTGGCGTTGCTTTCTGATTGTTGTGGGCGAAGCTTGCTCTGATCGCTTCTTCTTTCTTCGGAGAGCGGGGGCCGCGCAGCTGTTCTGGACTGAAGTTTAGCTCAACCGCTGCTCAACCCGGTGTTGTCCTTAGAAACTTGGAAAGCGCATGTCTGCTTTCTACTAGAGCGAGCTGCCAGGACTTCAAGCTAGCGGTACTGTGAGTCCGTCCGGCGTGAAACTCTGATTGCCGGCCATGGCCGTCGATCGGGTTGTTTGACTCCACAGAGGAGTGGGCTTCTGGGACGAAGCTTCTGCGCAAGGAGCGTCCCGAGCTTCACGTCTATCTCTCGGCACAGAGCCTGCACAGAAATCGGAGCGTGATCGAGCCCCTTCGAGCCGATTGCGCAAGCACAGCTGGTTTCTGATGATGATCTCAAACGACAAGAAGACAGAACACCTAGGCACATCGAGTAGACATCCTGGAAGACTTGGTAGACCTCAAACTGCTTCTGACAGCCTTGCACTGCACATGTGCTATGCTGCACTATGCTCACCACTTTGCGCCATGGCATGGGCGGCATGGGCAAGCTGCAACATCGTGCGTGCCGGCCTTACGGACTGCGAGCCGCGATTGCTCCGACAAGTCTTGGGTTGAGGGTACACCAGGCCTGGGCTCCCCAGAGAGTGTCGTTGACGTTGCAAGTCTCGCGATGTCATCGGCGATGTAACTCTTGACATGCTGTGCTTAATGAACCGGTTGAGAGCCCAGTGTGACAGCAGCGTGAGCTGGAAGCGATTTTGGTCGGGCAAGAGCTTTAGTGCAGTTTCTTGTCCGTGTCGCTGTAAACAGAAAGGAGGTGCACTCGACATTGCCTGAGGCGGTCGAGGACGACACGCTCCCAGTGGCCCTCGAGCTACAGTCAGGCTATACAGGACTGGCTTGGCCGCGCGAGGGCCGAGATCCCGGAGAATGGGGCTGCACAGGTTCTGGCCTCAGACCTCCGTTGTCGACATAGAAAGAGACGTTGACTTGTGCCTTCGGATTTTCTGCCTCGAGAGTTGCATGGTCATGGCATATGAGTGTAAAGTAGTGATTCCGACACTTCCAGAATTTTGCTTGCTCTGTCCGACAGCGTCGGACTTGGCATGAGCCCTCTTAGGACTTGGGCCTGCGAAGGCTGCCCATCCGATTGGTCAGCAGCATCGATCAATGCAAGACGGTGACTGATAGAGTCCTGCAGTCGCCGTGTGTTGCCCTTGATTGTAAAGGAGCCAGGCTGGGGCGATTTGGAAAGCTTTCGACGCTGCAACTTGCGACTGACAGGGAGGTATTTATTGTGGATGTTGAGGCCTGTGGACGAGAAATCCTCGAGCCGCTGCAAGCTTTATTGCTCCACACCGGCATCGTCAAAGTCTTACACGACTGCCGAGAATTGTCATCTGTTTTGGCAAACCAATACAGCACTCCGCTACACAGTGTGTACGACACTCAGATTGCTTTTGCGGCATGGCTAGAGAGGCAGGGGCTTGATGCTTACCAGGCTGGCCTGTCAGAAGTGTTGCGCACCTTCCATCTGAATGCCTTCCAGCTCCATCGCTGGGATCGATTAGAGCGCAACAGTATTCCTCCAATGCAGTGGCACGAAAGACCTTTGTGTTCAAGCTTGCTTCGCCATGCCGTTGAAAGCGTCGTCCACCTGCTTCCACTACAGAGAGCTCTGAACAGAGAGCTAGGTGACCCAGCTGGAACTCTGATACAGCGTCGAAGCATTCACAATGTTGACTACGCGAAGATGAATAGCTCACACCTTCCCCTTGAAGGCGTCTCATCCCTCCGTGCTGGTGTGAAATTGCAGGCAATGTTGGCTTCAAGAAAGCCCGAAGTCGCATATTTTAAACTCAACCATGCGCCAATCACCGGAGCTGTCGTGGATGTGGACGACTTGAAGGAATTTGCAGATATGCAGGTCGGAGATATTGTGGACTGTGAAGTGAAAGCTCTTAGTCCCTGTCAACAGTTTGTGTACTTGTTGCGCGAGGGCCACGGAAGTTTAATGTTCGACCGGCAAAGACTCAAAATGGTAAATTTGGCACCGACCAGCAAGCTTGACGAGATGAGGCCAAGTAGGCAGTCAAGCTTGTATGGACATGGGTCGTCCCCATCCAGCGGCGGACCAAGCCTGAAGCTGGAGCCACGAAGTTTTCGTGAGATGAAACCCACCGTCGTTCACAAGCCGGGGAAGCGTGGATCTGTTAAAGTGCGTTCCTTAGCAATTTAGTCATGAAGCTGCGACGACTATGTCTTCAGGGCTTGTGGCTCAAGCCTCCTTTGGTCTAAGGTGAAGAAGACAGGCTTCAAGCCACCAGCGCCGCAGCATCAAAGCTTCGAGTGAACAAGGCGTTTGCAGCAAGTGTGCTGAGTCGGGATGAGTCCCCGGCCTGTGCAGCGCATGGAGGACTCACAGCAACTCCGTGCAGCCGTTCCAAAAAACCTACCTTTCTTGGCCAGCTAGCTAATTCAAAAGTCGTAGTCCGGTGGACACCATCTTGTGCGCGGGCGTTCGATAGACTGCAAACTTCGTTCTGAGACTACTTTCCAGGAATTTACGCCATATAGAGTCCCAAGCAGCCACACCTTGTGCTTCGCAGCTTCAGCACCATCGGCCATTCGTCCCGCAGCAATTCTTTCTCCAGCTCACTGGAGCTTGGTGCGCACCCCAGTCCGAAACCACTTTACTTTTACTTTCATGGCGACCATGAAGATAGATTCATGAACAAAGTCAGCTCATGGATGCTGGTAAGTGCACGGGTTTCCTTTCACCTGCTTGTGGTTTGCAACTATCAGCCGTGCTGGGCCATGCTTATCGAACAATTGTTTTTCATAATGCGGTCCAGCGTCTGATTGTGCATGTCATGTTCCCCTGCATAGCGGATAGAACTCGATTCATCTGCGGCACGACCAAGCCGTGAAATACCCATGGATGAGGGAGTCGAGCCTGAGTTGGAACCCCCTCCACCCAGATTCTGTAGCATTTTCGAGTGATTTTGTAGCCACGAGTAGGCATGTGGTATCCAGCAGATCCAGCAGCAGCAAGCGCATCCAGCATGCGAAGTTACTGGAAATACGACATTTAGTCTAGAGGGGGTCGGAGTCATCATGTGAGTTGGGGAGTGTGCGAAACCTGAGCACTGTCGTCGCATCTCTCAAGGTCGTTGCGGCGGCTTTGGTATACCATTACCGCTAGCCTCCAGGGACAGGCGAAGCGGTGCAAACACTGCTGACACACCCAGACTTTGTTTGTGCTGCCAGTCGCCACAACCTTTGGATTGACCTCACGACTTGGAAGCATTTGTGCAGGATCCTCGAACCCACTGCAGGTTCAAGACTTTCTTCTGTTCGGTAGGCAAGGGGCCCGAAGCCATGCAGCGTGGCAGAGACCCTCCGTTGTCCCGGCAGGGCTACACAGGGCTCAGACCCTTCCGAGCATGGCTGAGAGCTCACTGAGAGTCGAAAGGCAGGGGGACTTTCCGGACTGGAGTGCGCGGCAAACTCTTCGCCAGGCTCGCGCTGCTCACCCGTGAGCGAGCGGACGGTCGCAGCCACAAGCGAACAACTTGCTGCGGCTGTTGCCCTGAAGGCCGAAGTGGCCTTTGTGGCCGTGTGGCCGATGCAGCCGAAGAGGAAGAAGAAGAGCCCCAGGTCACGGCTGGGGAGGAGGAGGAAGAGGAGCCTCAGGTCAAGGCTGTAATGCCGATGCCCCTGGTCGCTGTCCCACCGAAGGCAGAGCTCGAGTCGACGCTTGGGCCGTTGACCACGGCAGCTGCGAGTCTTGCGGCGAACATAGTCGCCCAACACTTGACGATGAAGGAACTGGAAAGACGTGACAGACTGCGCCAAGCCGAGCTCGAACGCCAGAAGAAGGAAGCGGAGAAAGAGAAAGAGGGGGCGGTGGACCTGCAAGTCGTCTCTTTGAGGGACCCACATCCACCGAGACACGGGCGCATCGGGCATGTCATCCAACCGTGTCTCACATTTGGCCGTGAGCTTCGACAAGGAAGCCTTCTTCCAGCACCTCGACAGAGGGCACATTCAGTGGAAGCACCTGCGAAGTCTGGCAGCCTCTTTGTCCGGTAAGCACCCTCAGCACGTGTCACTTCGTATGCCAGCACTTCGCCGAGTGGCATGATGCCTTTGGTGTGGCGAACGTCATGGTCCTGCCGGGCAAGTTGGTGAAAATGGGAAATATGGGGAAGTCACACTTCGCTTTCGGCGGCAGGATTCGTGAGAACCTGGTCGGGCGGACGACCGAGTACAGTGCTTGCGAGCCCATGGAGTGGGTGCTGCGCAGAATGCTTCTCATCCAGAACTCTTTGCACGCTTGGGACGTCCAGCTGTGACTCTGTGGGAGACTCAAACAGGACTATCCGCTTGCCGGAGAAGGGCTCCAGCCTTGCGGAGCTGCGCAAATATGTGATGAATGGGGAAGCTGGGGGGGGGGTGCCACATGGCCACATGGTCGTCCGCCAAAAGACTGCAGACCCCGACCCCTGGTTCCGGTGGTGCCCGGGCCGCCATGCGATCCAGACGATCTTTGTCCGCTTTTATTCGCTGTCTCCTGATGTCATGTCGAGAAGCAGATCAGGGAGATGTTGGACTACAAGCACAATCCCACGTATCCAAGGGGGCAGCCTCCCAAAGCAGAAGTTGCAAAAGAAATCCGAAGCCAAGCCCCCCAAAGCAGAAGCGGCAAAAGCTAAGGCCAAGGCCAAGAGCAGAGGGATGAAGCGCCCGTCCTTTGTCTTGGATGTTCCGTAACAAAGCCGATGGCGAGACTGCCGAAGTTACTCTCAACAAGATGCCAGATTTAGCGTCTGAAGCCGCGTGGCGGAGCATGTGAATTTTACAGCTGCCCCAGTGTAGTCATCCATCTCGGTGTATCGTTAGATTCCGTTAGATACATATCTCAGCTGCGCTCCTCCCTACTCGAGCTGACTGCCGTGGGCTCTGCACCTCAAGAGTCGGATCGCTGCATTTGAGGAAAACCCTCGGAGAGGTTAGTATTTTTGGCCTTTTGTTTTGCCTTTTTTTTTTGGCCTTGGGGGCGTGGGTTGGGTGGGGTGCAGGGGGCCCGGAGGCTGGAGGGAGCTCGCGAGATGGGGGTGGCGGGGAGGGGGATGCTCGAGGCCCAAGTCTTTACGTACAAGTGGGCTTCGAAGCAATATACGGTTGGAAGCAACAGACCGTATTGACATGACTTAGATTAGGCTTGATGCGATCTGTCATACGAGCATTGTATTATTCTATCTTATATTGATATTAATTCTCTATGACTATGAAATGTATGTCGAGGTAAAACAAACTCTTACTTCAATAGTAAGTTCCAGTTTTGGTAATACTGTAAAATGTGTTACAAGTCAGTCAAACGTTATATAACAAAGACTAGTATTGCTATATCTAGTATAAGATGATATAATATAACCAATTATACCCTCAAAGAAGATTTCAAACAATAATGCAACACAATACAATATAATATAATTATCCTATAGTCTATATATCTACATGGTTTTGTGTATCTTTATACGCTATTTTACAATAATTTAATATAACATTGTATTATAAGATAGCATTACCAAGCAGAATAGAGTACACCATGATACTGTGTATATAATATAATATGCGGTAGGGCTTTATTGTACGATATACTATTCTGTACCATAGCAGAATAGAAGCAAATACTAACATTATGAATCAAAAATAATAACCGTAAGTAAGAGTAGCTGTCTATTAACATATTAGCCAAGTTCTGCATATTCTTGATACAGTATTCGTATATTCATATACCAATCTGGAACTTACTATTGATGTAAGAGTTTGTTTTGCCTCAATATACATATCATAGCGAATTCGTATCAGATAGAATAATACAATGCTTGTATGACAGATCGCATCAAGCCTAATCTAAGTCACGTCAATACGGTATGTTGCTTCCAACCGTATATTGCTTCGAAGCCCACTTGTACGTAAAGGCTTGGGCCTCGAGCACCCCCCCTCCCCGCCGCCCCCACGCCTCGCGAGCTCCCCGCAGCACCCGCAGCCCCCGCACCCTCGTGCACCCCACCCAATCCATGCCCCGCAGGCCAAAAAAAAAAAGGCAAAAAACAAGGCAAACAAGCAATCTCCACCCAAAACCCCGGTCAGCTGCTCCCGTTCTTGCTACTGTATGTCTGTAGTGGGTGTCAGTGTATTTCACAATCGGAGGCGATGCCCTTCGGTCCCCTGGTCGATGTGTTGGATCTGTTAGATGTTCTCGTAAATCCATTCATCGTGTATCAACAACCTAGGCAAATCTCCTGTGAAACACAATGAAGATGACCAAATATAATATATCGTAGACCCGAACACATAAAATCAACAATCCTTGACTAACTCGATGGACTTCTCCGTGGATGTGGCGAGTTCCCTTGTGGATGTGTTGGATGGTCACCTACTGCAAAGGTGACACTCGCGCTTTGACTCGACGGGCCGATGATCTTCCAATGCATTGCAGCAACCTCAACTGTCAGGGGCGAGCGCAAGACGGGCCACAGACTCCTCACAGGGTTTTCATTCGACGACATTGCGTTGAGGTTTGGGTTTCCGCCTTGCACCTGAACGAGATCTCGGCGGCCAATCTGACGCGATTTGATCTGCAAAGTTGTGCCTTGGAAGTATAGTGATGCGCCCTGGGATGTTTGCGAACACTTGCAGCACACTCGAAAGCCAGCGCTTGTGATTGGTGCCTATCCAAGTTGTGGGCAGCTTTTCCGCGCCCGCCCTCCCCTTTTTTGCTGGGGTGCACAAGTTGCGCCAAGAAGTGGGATGCGATAGTGCTGCTTGATGCTTCTTGGGCATGCTTGCGAGGCCCTTGCAGTGAGTTGTGCCATGTGCGTGGGAACTTGCACACTCTCGAAGCGTTTGATGCGTTGCAATTGCGGGGACTCGCCCATGTTGCTCCTGCTTAACATGGTGCTTTTGTGTCCGTCATGTCTGGTTGGTCTCCATTTTTTGGTCCTTGGGAATTTTGTGATGCGCCTTCGCGATGCCTTCGGTTTGGAGATGGCGGACAACAAAGACCATAACTGCAAAGCCTGGTTTTTGCCAACTATGTCACGAGTGCTCGCTCGTGGTATTGAATCGTGCAAAGTGAAGCTGTCATTGTGGTGACATGTGGCAACCATTCGGCTGCTTGTTCGGTACTTCGAACTCTCATGACAGATCAGCAGTGGCACTTTGCGCAGAAACAAGCACACCTCAGAAACCCAGTCAATCATGGTCAACTTGCAAGTCCTTCGTGTGTCGGCATGTCGAAAAGACACGGGGTGTTAACGTGCAGAACGGCCTGATTGTGCGCGATTTCACTGTCACCCGCTGCTGGTATTTTTTGGAGCACCAATGTTTCTCTCTCTTGGGCCATACTCAGCGACAGTGTGCCTCGTGACTTGGCCAGGTGCCTGAGTTGAGCAGCCCGCCGCAGTATGCAGGAGTGTTGTATGATGTTGTATGCCAAGCAGTGACCCAAGCTTGTGCCTCGCCGACTCCAGGAGAAGATGAGATGGTTTACCCACTTTTAGCCAAGCATTTGACAGGCCCTGTACTCTGCTCTGCGAAAGCGAAGTGTGTGCTTTTTGCTGTTCTGCTTCGAAGGCTCGGCCTCGGCGCTTCCAGCAATTCCTGACCTTCCTGAAGCTCGCGAAGCTCGAACTGCCGAGATCTGAGAACCCGTGGTGGTGAGATCGACTGGCGGCTTTGGATTTCAGGCTGATTTGGAGGCGCACAAGGCGACTGCCATCATGAGGTCGCTAGTGCCAAACTCGGCTTGCTTGGTGAAACTCTGTCGCGAAACATGCTGCAGACAAGTTCAGTTGATCGCATCCAATGTTTCCCAAAGGTAGCTGGTTTGTCGACGTCTCTGGGCGCCGGAATCGTGCTTCGATTGAAATGCTTGTTCGCTCTCGGACTTTCCCGGCAAAGAGCTTATATAAGGTCTTGTTGTTGCGAAGTTCGCCGACTGCAAGCCAAATGGTCGGGCCGAGCCATCTCTTTCAAAATCTCAGCCTCATCCTCGGGTTTCCAGTTTTTTGCTGGGTCTCCAGGCCTTTGCTTTGGCCCTTGCTGCTGGCGCCGTGCCGGCTTGCTTTGGCTACTCTAGCGACTCTAGCGTAGGAATGAATTTCACTCCTTCGACTGTGGTGAGACTGCTTCATGACGCCGGTTGTTTGGCTATGGCAGGTCATGCTTACAGTCTCCTTTGTTGCGGGCCTGGACGACTACCTTGCCAGCACTGCCACAACAAAATAAACCTTGTGCTGAGGTGGAGCTTTTCATTCCACCTTTCGTTCAGGCTGAAAATCGTTTCCAGGCAAGTGGGGGGGAGTTTGGTGGACTTCTCAAAATTCAAGACTGACCTGGGCAGGCGTGCGCTTCCGGCATTTTCGGCTTTCTAAGTTTCCTTCTGCTCAGGCTGCCAAGAGCATTTAATTCTTGCACTCGATTTGTATGACTGGTCTTGAGTCATCGCAGGAAACTCGTGCCGGAGCCTGACATGGGATGTGGCAAAAAGGATGAGGCTGCAAGACTCTGCTTACCTGTTTCGGATGTTTCTGGACGGTAATGAACCTTGCTCGGGACTTGTTTCTCCTAGCCCGCTCGAGCAGTCACCCATCTGGGTACTCCGTGAAAGAGTGGTGCAGTGGCTGCAGGAGCGGCGAGACGATCCGGAGAAAGGTCACGTCGTGGCCTGAGCTGGAGCTGCCGCATGCTGCCGCTGCGCAGCTACGCAACGATGCAGCGCTTCTGCTTTCCACTTGCTGCCACTTGCTGCATCTTGTTTGCGTCTTGTTTGCGTTCCAACTTGAGCTGCCCACCCTTGCTTCATTCCTTCACCTGCTGTTGGTCTCATGCCGCAGGTCGGTGAGGTTGGTGTCGAGCCCAAAGCAAGGCCAAGCAAGAAGCCATAATTATTGGCCACATCACGGTGAGTATCGTCGGGCTATAGCTGTGCCAGGCAATTCAGACTTGCTTTCCTCATGATGTAGTTGCCTCGGAGTTTGGGTACTCCTTGAAGTGGCGCGGCACAGAGGCGTGCGTCACCAGGTTGGCATTGACAGCTCATAACTTTCCGGAAGGATTGGCTGTTGGAGCCAGCATCTTACCTTTCGGTGTGGCCTCGACAAGAGCTGTGTTTGTCCTTCTTGTCGTTTTGGATTTTTAGGTTTCATCGCTACAGAGTGCACACCTGGGGGTCGTGGTGCAGGGCTCAGTGGAAGACGAGGCTTCTGACATGTTGTGCGTAAGAGGCCATTTTGCAGGGTGTGTGAGATGAAGCGTCATCAGATTGATTAGGTCATGGCCGCAATCGCGGTGCACAACATCCCAGAAGGCATTGCGATAGCATTGCCAGCGCCGACCTCAGCTATCCACGGCATCGCGTGGAGGTCTTACAGTATGCTTTCGGCTTGTAGACCGCGTGAGGCGTGTCATCAATCGATCCGCACAGGTGCTGGAGGCTACGAACAGTCGGTCCTGGGCAATGCTGTTGGTTTGCAACTTACTTCACCGACTGAACTTCCGTCTTCTTGACACTTCATGCACTGTAGTCGGTGCCGGTTGTCGTTGTTATCATTGCTGACTCTAACAGCGTTGCTTGCGGCGCGTTGTGAATTGTGGTTTGTTGTTTTTTGCCGCTTGTTGCTTTCTGCTTGCTCTGCTGTTTGTTTGTTTGTTGTTTGCTTGTTGATTGGTTGGTTGATTGGAATTTTGTTTGCGTCGTGGTCGTGGTCGTGGTCGCTGTACGAGTAGTGGTCGCAGTTGTGGCTTTGGTGTGGTGGGTGTGGTTTTCATTTTGGTTTTGGT
>CAJNJA010043697.1:0-17347 GCA_905231915.1 Symbiodinium necroappetens | reverse complement strand
TTGTGTAGCATCCTCCCGCGCCTTCGGCGATCATGGCCTCCTCCAGCGGCTGCTACGCCAGCCTTTGATGTCGTTGCGACGGCGAACCGCTTGCAGCATTGCTTGCAGCGGTCTCGTGATGCCGGATGGACGGCGGTGCTCCTGCATCTGGACGCTGAGGACCTCGACAACCTACGCGAGGCTGCGTTATACCACCCCCCCTCGGTGGGTAATATGGGGGGGGGGGGGCAGATAATCCTCTGTATCAGTCGGGGTTGGGGGGGTGGGGGGGAGGAAAACACCCCCACACGCGGTTGCCGACATGCGTGACAGTGAGAGAAAGACAGTGTGAGCAGGAAACCGAGGGATGAGTCGCATGCTCGCAGGCATTTTGCCCTGGGCCCTTGATTTGTGGAGTCCGAGTTGCGAAAGCGTAAGCAAGTTGCTTGCACTAACACAGGATCTTTTCTAGACTGATTCCTCATGCATACACAACAGTACACGAGCAAAATGCATGGGTTGGACGGTTGGACATGTTGGTATCGGTCGCACGGGGGGACACGGCGAGAATGTCGGGGCTTCATCTTGTCTTGACTTCGCCGGCTTGTTTGGGGTTCCTGTTCTTGTCGACTGAGACCAATTCCGATTCAATGCCCCGGGAGTGGACGTCGAGACCTTTCGGTCCAAAAATCAGGCGGGCGACGACAGAAGTTCGGAATTTTCGTGGTCGAGTGTACGATTTTTGTCCTTTGCCAGAGAGCTGTCGTATCTCTAGGGCATGTTTCGTTTCGCTTGTACCTGCTGCAGTGCGGCTCGAAGAGGACGCCCTGGCATCGGCGACCAGCGGAGACTATGGAATGGCTCGGGAGGCACAGGGGCCTTGGTTTTGGGTTACCAATCCTGCGAATGCAAACTTGAGGACTCGTCTGCAGCATCATTGGCGATCGCGGTCGGGATCTCATGTTTCGTTGTTCTGGAAAGGGTGTTGGTGACACCCGTGGCAGGCTTCAGATCAAGCCAAGGAGGCGGCATTGGCTATGACCGCGGACAAGTGACATTCCATGTCTTTGGCACATAGCCCCCAACCCTTTTCAGCCTTGAAGCCTTAAGACCCTGTGTAACTACGGAGGCTGGTGATCTGGTGATACGGGACCTGGTCGACACGGAACGTGGTCCTTGAGATTTCGGGCCCTTGGCCGCTTTGGCCGCTTTGGGGAGAGGATGACTGGTGTTTGCTGATCCCGAACCTGATCCTGGCGGAGGGTGCGAAGGATTGGCGCCGCAACGCCAGTCGGGGATTTCGAAGAGGCCGTGCTGGAAATGGGGAAAGCAGTGAAGGGATGGGGTCCAGGATGCGGAGGGTTGAAACCTGCGCCTGTCGGTTTGGGGAGAAGGGTCGCAGTGGCAGGAGAAGTGTTGGGAGGAGTGGGAGGAGGGGGCGGTGTGGGAGCAGCTGGGTGGCCGGGTGTGATCTTGACTTCCAGAGCCGGTGGCGCTGAAGGTTCTTCCGGCGTCGTGCTGATTTTGTGACTCCGTAGGGAAGGTGACGCTCTTGCCCTTGCACATGCAGAAGCGACAACACAGCCAATTCAGCATTTGCGGTTCCGTAGAAATCGCCAATCCTCTAGAGATTGATTCCAGCAAGTCTTGCTCTGAGAGGTCCCCTTGGTAGAATTGCGAAGCTTTGACAGCCTCCATCACCCGAGCAAAGGAATTATCCCGGATGCTTTCCTCGACATGGCTGATAATTTCTCAGACGAGGGAATAGCCCCCGCTGTTTGCATGAAGATCATTTATTCCAGATTGGCAATCGCAGCGAAGACTTGCTTTCCGAAGGCGTGCTGTGTTGCAGCAAGTAGCTAGGGCTGTCCCGGTTTGCTGTAAATGATGCCGGGTCGTGGGATTGTATTGGGCTGTGCGCCAGTCCGCATGGACTTTGTTGAGGACGTCAGACCAAGGCATGACGGAGGTGCGCTTGATGTCCAGATATCAGCCCCCGTGCTGGGAATGATAAATGTAGCAGAATACGTCCGCTCTGTGGGCAGTGGACTTCAGCTTATCAATGAGTGCCAGGCCATAGGAGCCCGCCCAGTCATAGCAGAGTTTGGTGCAGAAACGCGTCGTCACAAAATATACCCTCATAGTCATGGAACATAGCGTCGGCCATGTTGCGAGGTTCCGATGCTTCATCGTGCATGTGCGTCTGGAACAGACGTTTTGGCGCCGGCTACTGAGCGAAGCTAGGTTGAAAATAGAATCGCATGTACCAGGGCGCATGGGAGTAGTGAGCAGCGACCTCAGCGATGTCCCACGTGGTTTTGCAGTGAGCCAAAGCCCTGGAGGCCATCGTTTCGTTGTTCATCTCTGCCGATCTGGCGTTCCAACTGGCGAACAAGCACTGGCAAGGCCTGCGGCATAGCTTGTCTCTCAGTGGCGATGGCACTGGTGTAACAAGATCTCCTGTCCGTGCAAATTTTTTGTTGTCCGAGAATCCATATTGAACGCGTCCTTCTGCTAGATCGCAAACGGTAGCAGACTGCGCGCGACGGGAATGGAGCGGACATTGATTTCAGACATTGAGTGGAGCTTGTGCATCTCCGCCAAACCTGCGTCTTGGAGGGGGGCTGCGAAGCTCTTCCCGCCCATGGTGATCGAGTCCGAATGGACGGCACAGTGCCTCCGGCACAGTCGAGGCTCACTGCTGTTTCAGGGCAGCTGATGACATATCCCGAAAAGATGGGATATACGCCCTATGCGCCGTGCCAGAGTCCATCGAGAAGAAAATGCAAGGTGCTGTCGCCGTCGCTGAGTCAGTGCCAGGAACAGCGCTTCAGCTGCCATGGCTCCTTGAACTTGACCAGCGACTGTCTCGCACCCTGTTGGTGGGCTGTGCCCCGCACTATGACGCAGATGAACAGCGCTGAGAAGCAGGAATGCTTGAAAGTTAAGGACAGCTTCGACCTGCAGTTAAATCGCATTGCCGTTGCATGAGGCAAATCAGACGCAAGGACGCTGGTTCTGCAGAAGGTCGGAAAGTTGTCTAGTGAGTCTAGTGTGTTTGAGACAGCTGTAGAGGCAAGGCGCAAGAGATGTGCGCAGCGAGACAACCAACCTGAACTCTTAAGCTCCATGCGAGGGCTGAAACAGCTCACGAGTGGGAGGGCACTGGAGCGCCGTCGTCTCGCGCAAGGCCGGTTGCAGCGCCCAGACCTGGGAACCAAAACTTCTGGGCGTGTGACAGTTGTTCGGCAGGCAATCGTTGAAGTACTGAAACCTGTGGCAAGAACCCGAAGCACTCAGGCTGTCTGTCAGAGTTTTAGCGTGGCCTATAGGCTGCGGCTACCGCTGCTATACAAACAATGCTTACCTGGCGCACAATCGACTGTGTCGAGATAAAGCAGGCTGTGCCTTGTGTCTCTTAAAACGTCAGCCTAAGACTGGTGGCAAAACGGACAGCGCTGGCGGAACACCGTGGCACGGGAAGCGGAAGCCTAAGGCTTCGAGTCTTTGCCTTATACCGACAGCAGTATTTTTCCCAACCTCTTGCTGTGTAGGCAGTGAGGACAATGCGGTCAAAAACCTGCCATGGCTGGGTAGCATGCCACAGTTCCTTAGCACGACAGCACTGCCAAGTACAGGGTGTAGCCACCCTGTGAGAAGACATGCTCTGCCCTGAACCTCTTGGTAGACGTCGCCATGTTCATGTTCAATCCAGACTTGACCGCCTTCGTTGTACGAAAGCTGGAGGACAAGACTGTCTCCTGCCGCGTTGAGAGTGTCTCGGTGCAGTGGGGAGCATAGGTTATGCTGGACGCTGATGGACGACCATTTAAAGTCTGGACAGCATGCTGCAACTGAGCAAAATCGTGGCTTTCGGGTGCGTGATAGTGTCCTTCAAAACACGCCCGGACGTACGCGCCCAGTCGGCAGACCATCGCCGGTTGAGCGGCCAAGCTTTGCCTGTGCGTCGATTCGAATGGCAGGTCAGCTGCTACCTGCCGAACCGCATTCCACAGTGAGCTGGTTTCAGAGCTCAGAAAGTCGTAAGCCATTTGTTCAGCTTTAGTTGGGGGTGGTCATATTTGAGCGTGACGCAAGAAGTTTGCCCTCGACGGTTCCGGGACAGTCCACGTCGGAGAATCCGTGAGCTCATGGGGAGGGCAGTGAACCGTCCTGGTGCCCCGAAGCCTAAGCCTAGCGGCGAGTATATGCTCTCACCGGCTGATCCGCCCATCTCAATGAGAACGTATGACGGAGGCGAAGTCCGAGTCATGACATTGCCCAAGTGGATATCTGCGTGGACCATGTTGCAGGAACGTATGACGGAGGCGAAGTCCGAGTCATGACATTGCCCAAGTGGATATCTGCGTGGACCATGTTGCAGGAGTGGATGGCTTGCAGGGTAGAGCTGACGTCTGCTTTGAGTCTCTCAGCTTGCGACCTTGTGTGCGGTGCAGCCTGGCCGCCAGTGCCTGAATGCTGTGAGTGGTGTGAAGGTATAAGGGAGCTGAGCAAACCTGCGGTGGCCTGCAAAGGTCGGGTAGCCTTCGACCTGGTGTATGACCGAAGCTGCGCTCTGTCCCACCTTTTGTCCGATTGGAGCTCGGGCCGCAGCACGTGCTGTTGCATAGCCTGGTTCCGGACGTATACCTGGGGATGGAGAATGGCATGGACCCCTTTCGAAACCATTGATCTCCTCAAGCTGTGCCTGCCAAGTGAGGCTGTGCCTTGTCGCCTGTCTAGAGTCACAGCATTCTACGTCGAAAGTGAGCAGAGCATAGGCCGCGTTTTTGCAAAGTTCGAAGGTAAGCCATCTGTCAATCGTATCAGACTACTAAGGCAAAGACAAAGTACCAGTGCCGCACGACGACGGCCATCTGTACACTCAGCCTCGACGATGCCGTCTGTGCGCCGTTGCCATGAACAGATCCTACCGGGCGCTGTAAGAGTAGCAGAAACTCGGCTGCATCGTGATGTCTGCCATCTATTCTCCAGCCCGACGTGAGGTGCCTAAATTCAATGATCCCGAAGATGTTAAGGAGGCGAGAAATTCTGCTGGCTTAGGCCAGTCAGCAGTGGTTGTAGGTCAAATCCTTGAAGTTGGACAGCCAGAGTTAGCCAGGACACGAAAGCGTTGTGCCTGCGCTGCAGCAGTAGAACTGCTACGGTCAGGTGGCATCCGGGGGGGATCAGGAGCCTGCTGCTGCTGAAGCACCGGAGTTCGACATCAGATGCGAAGCTCCCTATCGGTTCTGACCACGAGTTCGATATTAATGTTACAGGTCAAGCGATTCGGGAGCGTAACAAGAGGAAGTGGTAGTCCGTGTCCTGGCCGTATTCCTTGATCAATCGTCGTCGTCGTCGTCGTGGTTGTTGTTGTTGTTGTTGCGACCGCGTCAAAACCTGGCCGGCCTTCCCAGACACCCTCTGGGACAACGTGCCAGACAGCCTCAGGCCACCGTCCTGAACCACAGATGCTTGGTCTGCAATTTTGGACTCCGGATAGGACGAAAGTGAAGCCTCACTTCCGACAGGCACACCCATGGACAGGGTTGGGCCAGACTGCATCATTCAGTGATTCAGTGTTGGACATCATTATGGCCTCGGGCCTGGGGTTCGTGCTGAGAGATGCTACCCTTGCGTTCCGCCTGTCATATCGTTTGGGATCAGAAGGCCTTTTCAAGTTTCATACGGCCCGAGTAGCTAAGCCCTTTCTTTACTTATTGCTGAAACTGACTGTCCATGTCGAGGAACCATATCGGACACGAGCTCGGGCCCAGTTGCATTCCATCTTTGACTTTCGTCAGTTACTTTTCCCACCGATGTCGAAGTCCATTCGGTGCTGGAAGTTATGTCATGGTTTTGTACAACAGGCTGCTGATTGGATTCATCAGTTTTGCCGCTTTGCCTACATCATCGTGACCTGTTTCCACCGTTTCATTGTGATGTTTCGTCCTGTGGTTGAGATCTCCAATCCCTCTCTCGCCACGACCACGTTCAACTACAAGCGATGGCTTACGGAGTGGCGTCCCACCCCATCTTTGTCATGTCAATGTGCGTCTTTATCAGGCAAGACGGCCACAGGACATACACTGCTCGTGCGTCCGATGTCACTTCTACCTACCATGTTAGCTTTACGTAATTTGTCCGATACGACTTGGCCGACGGAAGAGAAGTTCTTTGCTCACATGTCGTCTCAGTTTGATCGCTGGTTGCATGCGTGGGGATTGGATGACGCATTTCTTGATCGCTGGGATGTCTTTCTTATGCAACAATGGCAGCTTCACCGACAACAGGAGTTTTCCTCGTCGGAACAACAAGAACGACGCCAACCACGTCGGTTGGTTCTGCTACCGGCAGATCATGCAGCTTCCACATGACATGTTGCATGCCCGATACACTTTGAGCGGCTGCTACAATCTACCTTTTGTGATACTGACGTTTTCTGTTTGTGTGCGCAACCAAGTCATACTGTTCTTGACAATTTGCGCTTGGCACAACCTCGGTGGGTTTGACAGGCAGTTGGGTGGTCCTTTCATTGGAAGCGTTCACTACCCTACGCGTACATCCTCCCTACAGAGAGCAAACACTGGGTGAAGGCCAGACCCATCGTTTCATACACCCGCACCTGGATCACGCCTTTGGGAAACCTTTTGAGCGTGGCACTAAATGCGATTGCACAGACGGTGTTTACACAGGACGATTTTCTTGCTACGGTTCCCAGCGTCCTACGAGCAGCGTGGAAGGTGATGCACTCCGTGCATTTCCACTTTGACTTAACCTTGGAACAACAAGACATTGCCGGCTTCTACAATGCAGTTCCACATTCTCGCATTCTGCATGCAGTTCAGATATTAGTTGCACGTTTTCGCGACCTTCAACAGTTGGCTGATCCGAGCGCATTTCGTTTCTTTCAATTTCAACGCAGTCGGAAACTCGACTAACCAGAGCCTTTCGCGGTACATGGAAGCGTCTTCGACATCGTGTCAGCAAACTCCGCATCCGTCATATTGCTCCTTTGGTGCAGTACTTCCTACAACGCTCTTACTTTACAGCGGGAAGGCATGTTTTTCGTCAGGTCAAGGGCGCCAGTATGGGATCGCCATGTGCACCAAGTCTGTGTGGCTGCGTTGCTGCCGTTCAAGAGTTACTCTTTCGTGAGAACTACTCGTCTTTCTTACTCTCGTCCAGATTGTTTCTGAGCACTTTTCGCTACGTCGACAATCGAGCCTGTCGATCTGTGGATCCAGAGGTGCGTCCAATTCCATGGCAAGTATACATGTCTGAGACTTTCTATGGCGATTCCGTGCTGTTGGAACATGTTGGGGATGAACCTTTGTTGGGTTTTCGTATTGACACCATCCAGCGGAGCATCACCGTGCGAATGCCAGTTCATGCTAGCCAGTTTCGCAGTCCTTTGAGTGCCGATTCTGTGTCATTCGCGATGGCAGGCTACAGATCTCGTGTCCTTCTCATTTGTGGATTCACCCGCCGTCGTGTGCATATTGTTCCACAGCTTGAAGACCTGACTCAGTTCTACATCCAACATGGTCATACGTTTCGTACCTTATGGTCTACGCTTGAGAAATTGCTGCGACAGTTCAAACTCTGCGGACAATGGTATGCCAGAGCAGTGCACTTTACACCTGTCATGCAACAGGATCGCTGAAAGCAGTTGGGTTTTCAGCATCGTCCCCGCCGTGAACTCCTTCCATGGTTGACGGTACCGGCGTTTTCTTCTACCTGCCTGAGTCTCGCGTAGCAGTTCAGGACTTCTTCGCATAGCGGACCATTGCAACCTCTTGCGTTTTGGAGCATAAAGAACCGTTTTTGCCCTCAGAAGTGCATGTGCTCATGGACATGTCTTGCCATGCTGGTACGGTATGCTTTACATGTACATGTACGCCAGCCTCTACTTGTATGTGCATTGCTGCAGCATTCACTCAGACGCCATGCCTTTGACATCAGAGTGCAGGATTTAGGCTATGTTTGGTTACGTGTTTTATGTTCTGACAGACTTTGTTGAGTGCTTCGATACATCATGGATCGATTTCATGGTCGTCCCAAGTCACCCTCCCCTTCCCAGCTGGGCTGTCACCCCCCCCCCTCCCCCTCTGTTCTGCGCCCTACCCTCCTCCCCCGCCTCATTGTCACCAATTGCATGACTTTCCATGGTGCCTGTGCAGAAATCACCGCCTGAGCCACGCGCGTTTGTGCCGCCTCCGCCACCTGCGCTCCCCCCTCCATCTGCACCTCCTTTGGCTCCATCTACACTTGCACCACTTCTTCTGCCCCCTCATTTTCTGCCTCCCCACCACCACCACCACCTCTACCAGCAGCGGCCTTCCGAGTGCCGGCGGGAAATATGACGGTCAGGATGGAGTTTGGCAATGAAGATCTGTTCGTCAAGCAATGATGTCCGGCATGGGCAATGCCTCTCCACTACCGCTCCACCTGCTGACCCACAAGTTGTTGTACTTACACCCACTCCCAACACGTCCACACTTGCCACACCCATTGCAGACACCTCCACCACCACTCCCAACACCACCGTTTCCACTGCCACGCCATTACCAGCTTGGACCTTAGCACCTGTTGAGGTACCTCGGCCAGTTTCAGTGCCATCGTACCTGAAGCATTCGGCATTGCCTACGGATGGTTGGCTGCGTATCGACGGCTTCTTTCTTCGCTATGCAGTACCTGCCGACTTGCACCGTAACGACTTTGTAAGTACCGCAGTACATTTGCACTGCCGTGAGAGACCGTGGGTGCAAGAGCCGCAACTTCAGGTTTTGCCTGAAATTCAAGGGTTAATGCTCTATACTGAAGACGGGCCCATGCAGTTCCGAGCCAACTACCGCTATGACTGGGCGGCGCTGGTTACAACCATGTCAGCACTTCGGGACCTCGTGCTGCGGTCGCCGGCACGTTACAAATGCATCTCTGAGATTCGCTCGTACGCTTCCAGGGATCCGATTGCTGATACGGCCCCAGCCTTTCGAAATACTGTGTGGCAGTGCGTGAGTGACCTCGCCTGTGAGAATGGACATGATGTGTCAGTTGTTCCAGCTGAGATTTGAGCGACAGTTGCTGGCCTGTTGATTCTTTCGGAAATGCTGGAGAAAGAGGAACTTGTCTCGGTCAGCCTCGTGAAGTCTGGGAAAAAGTATTATCTCCATTGCAAGGTAGCGGTGCGCATACAGCTTCGGGATCCTCATGTCATCACGCCACAGATGCATCCCCTTCTGTTCACTCACAATACCACCACCACGGCCGCCGCATCCATTCTCAGTACCGGAGTGCTACGGCCAAGCAACTTCATGCTCGTGATAAGCGCTGGTGCGTTCGCGCCAGCAACGCTTGCATGGGACAGCTGATGTAGTTGTTTTAACTTGTCATCTTTCATGTCTTTATTTCGAGTTGCTTGCTTTCTTCCAGTGCTGTCTTCCTGTTGCGAAGCCGCCTTTCGCTGAAGCGAGACGTTTTGCATTGCGTCAAAATAGCGCTGCTCACATTTACTTGAGTGAAACTTACTCTTGCATATCATGTGTCCTTTGCCTTGTACCAGTCATGTCACGGTGCTCATGATTGTCGTTACCCAGCTGTCGCATTATGGAGTCGAATGCACTTGCGCTTCATGTTGGCAGCAGGTATTGGCCTCAGAGCGAAGCATATGCCATTCATGACATATCATGACATGTTTCCTTGTCAAGTTATCTTAGTCGTCTATACATTTCACTTGGACTGTGTGCGATGTCCGACCTCTCTGCTGCATCTCACCTGACAGAACATGTGGACGACTCATCTCCGACCAGCTCGTTGCATTCTGCGTTTGATCCACCTGGGTCACCGACACCAATGAAAACAAAAAAGATCAAGAAGAAGAAGCGGAGGCCTCGTAAGGCCAAGAAGGAGAAGAAACACAGGAAACAGGTCAAGACCAAGCGATTGGACCATGAACAGCCACCATCACTTTTTCTTCCGTCCAGAGCTTGTGCAACGACGTTAGTGCGAGCTGGTTTGCGGTGCAGATGTCACTTCATGTATGTTTCACAGTGTCCCTCTCGATCTTCTGCATCATCAGTGGCGAAGAAAACTTGAGTTTCATTGAAGCATGCGGCTCCGCAAAACCAAAACGCAACTTTGTCGACTTCACCCAGTACTTGCAAGCAGTTTTCAGTCTGTTACAGCAGGGGGCACAGGCCCATGGTGGTACCTGTGCCAACGAAGCTATCCACCATGGGGGACTGATCATCTCCGTGTACCTGCAGCATTGCTTGTGACGTCATGCTTGGTCTCGCTGTGCATTGTTTCCATCGTGCAATTCTCTTGGTGCTGGTGCTGGTGTTGTTGTTGTTGCCGTTGGTGGGTGTTGGAGTAGTTGTTGTTGTTGTTGGCTGCTGCTGTTGCTGCTCCTGCTGCTGCTGGTTGTTTTGGCGATTGTGTTGTTGTTGTTGTTGTCACTCTTGTTGCTGCTGTTGCTCCATGTGCCGGAGCGACAGCAACTGTGCTGTGGTAGCATGGCATGGTAACTAATGGTAAGTCTGGTAAGTATCCAGGCACACGAAGTGATGCCGTAGTACATGTGTCATATCTGTCATCGTGCAGGCTGCACTGTCAGGCTTGGCCGAACCTTTCGGGGCCTTCGTTGCTGTCAGATCCTCTGCATGTGCACCTGCGGCAAAGAGCGTCATTTCAAGAGAACTTCTGCACGTTGCCCGACCAGGTCTCGGTTTTACCTCCCGGGGCATTGGCTGGATCTGGTTGCGCTCTCAAATATGTCCGTTATTCCGTAGCAACAGCCTGACGTGTTGTGTTTTGTGTTGAACCCTTTGCTCTGCAGGCATGGACATCCTGTTGTGTGTTGTGGGTGGCATCATGACTTCCGTGGCATGCCTTGAGCTGCTGCAGTGTCCTCAGTATCTTCATGGCATCGCCAGACGAAACTTTCGAAATTTACCAAGAAGTTAGGCCAGAAGCATTAGCTCAACGTCAAAGCTGGAGCACTGCAGCTGGTCGGGGCCTCGATGCGCATGGGAAAACTGAAAATCACCTTCTGAGCTTGCTGTCTCAGCCTGTGAGGCTTGATCGCGGGGATGTTGGTCATGCTGTTGACTCATGAGATAGCTTGAAAATGGGAAGCAGTCATCATTCAAACTCGCAGTCTCTGACGTTGTGCAAATGACGTCTCGTGTTAGGAGAACAGCCACTCACGTAGCAGCGAGTGTGCCTTCAGAGGAAGTGCTCGTATCGTGGTGGGCCGGTGCAGTCAGCAGTTGTTGCAGAGATCCGCCCATTCGTGGACACACGACGGTCATCTGGAGTTGATGGCAACATACTGTTCGCAAGTATATGTATTCTCCAACCGCTGCGCCCTGCTCTTCATCGGCTCAAGCAAGTGGCCTCAAAGAATTTGCGCACTCGACGCAAAGAAGGTGCGCCAGCAATCCTTTTTCACAGACAGCCTTTTGCAAACAAAATTTATGTCTTTCTCGCATTCATGCGCTTTTTCGCATTCACTTGCGCTTTCTCTTTTCCTTCCCCTTCCTCGCCGTGCTCTCTGTACTAATTCAGAGACAGATGGCCGATGTGCTCGTGATTTGGGGAAGAGTTGATTACGGTGGTGACAGCAGTGCTGTTCAGGATCAGCTAAAGAATGTGCAGCAGACCCAAGCCACAAGAAGAGCGTTTTGTTTGTGTGTGTGTGTGTGTGCGTGCGTGCATGCGTGCGTGCGTCTGCGAAGGTGTGTCTGTCCTTCTGTCTGACCCTGTGACTTGGTAGGCATACCGTTGCGACCCTCCAACGCCATGAGTGTGAAGCCAAGTTAGAGTTGTTGGGCAGGATGCTTCGAGCACTTTGCAATGCGAATCTGTGTCAATCCCTTTCTAAGAGTCTTCTGGAAGTCTTTCCTCATCTGCACAGGCGAATCGCGACGGACGGAGATGGGCTGGGCTTGGAACTGATCCTCACATCAGCTCTGCGAGAGTTCTGTTTACATTCCATTCGCATCCCCAGCACGTAGCGACGAAGAGAGAGTCAAGGTTCTAGCTTCCAGCTGGATCACGGTTTGACTGTTTGACTGTTCAGTGTTTGCAGCGCCAGATTGGTTTTATCTCGCAGCCAGCCAGCCCATCGACAGCTGCAGGTCCCACATGTGCAAGCACCACTCATCTCCACTGCTCCTGTGCAGCCAATTGGAAGGCAGACAACCGGCAGGGGGTCGTTGTCACCAAAAATTCCCATCTCGGAGAAACTGTGCTGTTTCTGCCGAAGGCAGAGCATGTTTCATCAACCGACGCAGCCAGACGCTCAAGAAAGCAGCCGTAACGAAGTTCAGTTCGTTCTTGTACTCGGTTTTTGGTTGCAGAGCTCATGTCAAAGCTTCAACTGTGGCTGCCTTTCGTCCTCCGGGTCGAACACTTGAGGCCACCTGTGTTGCAGCCTGCCCAGTACATGAGGCCGGCGCCAGCGGCAGCCGTGTTCCAGAGGGGGGGGAGAGATGCTTGGCCTTGCTTGTCGTCGCAGGCCCTTTAGCAGCGATGTTGCCGCTGTGCACGCCCGACAGAGGTTCCCCCGACTGCGAGTGGTGAAGACGCAGCATAGTGGATTTTCTTGTGGCCATGCCGGTAGCTGCAACTCAATGCAAATTTGAGATGTTTTTGGCTCGGGCAGGTGTTGTTACATGTCAGCCGTCAAAAAGATGTCACCACCAATCGGCAGTCCTTCCTTTTGAGCCGTTTGCCGCTGGTACCATGTCCGACTATGTCGGGGCCGATGCTACCGTGCAGGTGACTTGCGGACATGAAATTATTAGACTTGGGCGCATGCCGGTAGGCCCATTCAAGACGAGGCAACCAACGACAGCTCAATAGTGAGCAAAGCCAGTGCTGCAGCTTCGGGGTACTTCGAGGAGTGCTGCGGTGTGTGTATGTGTGCAAGGCAGGGTGCCATTGGATGCTGGGCTGGATAGTTCACGCTGGTTCGATCTTCATTGATTTCGAAATGTGCATGACCATGCTTCTGAGTGCTTTCTCGTTCGTACACCTCTGTGTCGTGCCTTATACTTATGAAGTGTTTCAAGATCGGCCGTTGCGCTTGTGGCACGTGCAGGACCCTTTCGTGAGCTGCGTCGCCGTTCGTGGTCCCAAGGGGAAGCTGATTCGAAGATCTCCGTTAGTGCATAGATGTACCTCTGCAGGCAACTGGCTGATGCAGTCGTAAACTTGAGCTCAGTGCCGAATCGGCATTGCAGAGAGTTCTGCAAGAATTGCCGGGGCTGGTTGTAGAGGTCCATTCCTTGGCTTAAGGCTACTACACGCGACACCTGGGAGTGCTGCAGATGCAGGTGGGACTTGCCGGTGTCATGATAAATACTGCCGCTTACGGTTTCTTCCCGGCATCATCCCTTTCCGCGGAGCTACCATCATGCACAGCTGCAGAGTGCACGGTGTTTGGACGTGTTTGGCGCGCGCTGACTGTTAATCTGTCGCAGGAGGCTTTTCTGACAAGCTGTATTCAGCCTCTCGGCTTAAGAGTTTTTTTGCTGTACAGGTTGGGACACAAATATAAGTTGTATCATCATTTTTACCATTTATTTATCGTTTGTGTTTGTTATCGTTTTTGGAGGCCCCGTGGAGGCCCTGGCCGTCGAGGCATGCCAGAGGCACGAACACAGCATTTTTGCGCACTGCTACAATTCTTCATCGTTTTGGGAGGCCCCGCACAATGAACAACTGTACAATAAAATATGTTCACTTGTTGATGTGACAATCGTCAGCGTGGATGGCGGGTTATCTGAACATGTGTTCCCGTGGCGGTTTTGGTCTCAAGGAGCGACACCCAACTTCTTTGAGGGTGCCCCAGGAACAGGTGAGAGGCTGCATGGACCTGGCGGTCGTTCCTTGGGGACAATCGGTGGGACTGCGGTGCCGGCGGACCATTGGTTGAACCGGGGCGGCCCTCCTTAGTTGGGGCTTGTGTGACTGGGTCTTCGGCTTCTGCTGCGGTCTTTTCTGCCTTGACAAAAGGCAAAAGGACAGACAGCGTGTCGGGCCGGGCCCCACCGACACACCCTCCATCGCCCGTGGAGCGCTGGGCGGCCATATCGAGGAGGGCGGTGAGCTTTGTCAGGAGCCGACGCAGGCTAGCCTTTGGCTACCTCGACCCTCCTCGCGGAATGCCGGTCGAAGTCGGCTGGCTGGAGCTGGTCCCAGAAATTGGCCAAGGAGCTTGTGAATCTCTCCCAACACAGCGCGCACGGGGCAGTCGGCGTAGAGCCAGGCGCGGGTTCCTCAATGCTTCGCAAGGCCTTGGCATTCTCAATCTCCCGCTCGGTCTTGGCCTTCGGGAGTGCGCTCAGCGAGTCGGCGGGGTCAGGACGGTCAGGCGTTGAAAGCTCCTCGTTCTCCAGCGCCTTACTTAGCACCAAGCCTTGCTTCGACGCTGCGATGCCCACTGTGTTCCCGACTTCCCTTGCTCCCTCTGGCCGGCGCTGGGTGCTGCGAGGGTGGTCGCACCGGAGCTCGTGGAGCTCAGCAAAGCCTTTGAGGTGCGTGCTGTAGAGACGACAAGGCCGTGTTCAGTGAAGCGTCCGCGGCCTTGGAGCGCGCTTCATCAAGTAGATTTCCCGCTTGCGGTGTAACACACTTGTGTGTGTAGGTACAAGCTCTAGCGGTCGAGCCCCGAAGCATTCTGGGCTCGACCAATTTCGACTTCCTTTGCTCCCTTCGCCTCTCGCATGATACCATGGCCTTCTTCGGCGCCTCGTCAGGTGATGCCGCCGCCTGGGCGGATTTTGCAGCCGCGGCGGGCCTCGACGTGGTGGGCCCCACTACGTCGACTTCACCATCGACTACCACCGCGCCTGGCCTGGTTGAAGAGGCGGCTGTGCAGCCCACGCCGGGCTCGCCAGCCGGGGAGAACGCCGCGCCGCTCACACTGGGCGAGCCGGCATTGGTCGAGTCAACTGCGGGCGACGACGACATCGCCCCGCCAGTGATGGGTGTGCCGCCTTCCAGCGGCGAGGAGGAAGAGCTCCTGGCTGATCGCGCCGGGGCTCCTCTCTTTGGCGCTGACCTCGTCGACGGCGTGGCCCAGACGGAGCACGTCGCGCCGATCCTCGCCTTTGACGCTCGCGATGTCGCCGTTCAGACCGCCAACGAGGTGATGTTCTCGTCCTTCGTGGGCGACACCTCTCAGGAGGCGCTGGCGACTGCTATTCGCGCCCTGTCGCGTGACGACCGTGATCGCCTCGTCGGGGCGCTTAGGCTGGCCGAGGAGCAGCCCCTGGCCCCTGGTCGACGTGGCGCCGGCTGGAGGGGCGGGCGACCCCTCTTCCTCGTCGGTGCCCCCGCTGGACCTCCTCGACCTCACGCCTGGGTTGCCGCCGGCGCCTACGGGCGTTGTGGATCCTGGCCCTTCGCCGGCGACCGCCCGGACCTTTTGGGAGGAACAGGACGCCACAGCCGTGGCGGAGATGGCGGCAGCCAAGCCTGTTCCGGACGATGACATTGACGCCGGGCCGCCAACGTCGTTGGAGATCTTCCTCGCCGAACAGGACGCGGCCGCCAAGGCGAAGACATCGTCTGGTCCTCCCGCCTCTGGGGAGTCATCATCGTCGGCGTCCGGGCCTGGGCCCAAGAAGCCTTCCAACAAAGCGCCGCCTCCGGCGTTGGTTGTCGACGAGCCCAAGGCCCCCCAGTCGACGAAGGCACCGCCCATGCCCTACCCCGACAAGCCGATCAGGTTCCTGGACGACACGCCGACCAAGCCCAAGCCCACGGTGAAGAGGCCACCCGCCGGGGCGATCGTCCAACCGCGGGGCGCCGAACTGGGCCAGGTTGCCGGGCAGAAGCCTGCGGGCACCCCGACGGTGACTCGGAGCCCGCCGGTTCCCAAGCAGGACACTACGTCTGGTGGGCCGCCGGCTTCGTCCTCGTCTGGTGGGGCGGCGGCTGATGCGCCTGAGGTGGTTGGAGGAGCTCCGGCCCCTTCCGACGACTACCTCCGCAGGCAGGCTTTCATCCGCCAGGAACAGATGGCCCGCAGTCGGGCGGGCTTGCGCTTGCTGCACGACGGCGCCACCTACCAGGACGCCATTGAGAGCAGCATCGCCAGGGAGTTGGCGGAGCAGCGCCAGGCGGCGGATGACGCGGCTTTGGCCCGGGCCAAGCGCAAGGGGCCACCGCCGCACTTGGTGGGCACAGAGGTCGGCCAACCCTTCGGCGCCCAGCTGGGCGGCCCGCAGCTAGCGCCTGAAGTGACGACGGCTCCTCCCGCACGGGCGGCCCCTACTCGCCCCGCGCCTGAGGTCACCACGCCAGCTGTGGTGCAGCAGCCCCCGTCTTCAGCGGCATCCTCGACACCGCCCTCGGCGCCTACACCGTCGACTATGGCTTCGGCGGCACCTTCGGCATCCTCCGCGGGTACTGATTCGGCGGCGGGCCCTGCGACCTCATGTGCTGGGGTTCCTCACGGCCGACACCTGGGCGGAGGGGGAGCGACTCGAGGACGCCATCGCCTCTGGGGCGTTCACCCCGCCACAGAGCGTCTCGGCGGGCGTGATCCTCAGGTCTTTGCCGGCTGACGTCAGGGGCGGCCGCCTGCCCAGAGAGCGCCCCGCCGACTTCACGCAGTGGATCGGCTGGTGCTTCGTGAAATGCCCTGGCAATCATCGTCGGGGACAGCCTTGCCCCGACCGCGCCAGGTGCTTGCGGCCGGTGAATTACCCGCCGATGCTGGGCCGCCCTCACGAGCATCACGAATGCCGGCGCAGCGCTTCAGCTAGGGCGGGGACCGCCTCATCGACGCCTGGGCCGCCTACTACATCCTCGCCTGGGCCTCTATGTTCGTCTTTTTAAGCTTGCCGCCAGGGTCGGGCTCGCGCCCGGTCCCTCATTTTGTGAGCTGTATATTGATTCGTCTGGGCCGCCGGAAAAAGAGTGAGTGCGTGTGACTTCGGCCTCGCCCCGCCCCGCCCGTCCCCCCTCCTGCCCTACCCGCTTCCTTAAGGGTTCGGCGGCTCGAAGGCTCAAGCCTGTCGGCTTCCGGCTCAGAGGCTCAAGTGTCGCCACCATGGGCCCTCCCCGGGACTGGCCAGTCCGAGGCGCTACCGCTGCTCGCCCAGGCCGGGGCCCGCAACATCGCCGACCTCACCGCCCGCGCCGACCGGTGGGTAGCGGCAGGGGTCTCTCCGCTGGCTCTGGAGGCCATGCTGGCGGCACCGCCGCTCGCCGGGGAGACCTCGACCCTGGCGCTGGTCGAGGCTGGGCCTTCTCGACCGGACCTGCCCGTTCGACGGGAGGCGACGCGAGCGTCCCTGACCGCCGCCGTGGAGGCGGTTCGCCCGGCCAACGTCAAGCGGGCCGT
>CAJNJA010043686.1:12643-24076 GCA_905231915.1 Symbiodinium necroappetens | reverse complement strand
TAAACCCTAAACCCTAAACCGTACGCAGTGGTCCGACTGGGAGACCTGGGCTGCGGACGACCTGCTCGTGGTCGACTGGAGCGCACCTGGCCTCCCTGAGGATGTCTACTATACCCATAGGCTCCATAGTAGTTCCTTTTTGGGATTGCCTTACGGGATTCTAAATATGAACCACAAAAAGGAACTACTTAGGAGCCTATGGGTACTGCTGATTCTGGCTTTGACGAGAACGTCTTCCTACAGTATGTATCCATTCTGGGCTCCATGCAGGGTGAATCCAACCATGTTAAGCGCCCTCAACCCTAAACCCTAAGCTCACTAAACCCTAAACCCTAAACCGGAAACTCGCTAAACCCTAAACCCACTCCCTAAGCCCTAAACTCCCTAAGCCTTAAACCCTAAACCCCCAGCTGTCTAAACCCTAAACCCCAAGCTCCCTAAACCCTAAACTCCCTAAACACTTAACCCTAAACTCGCTAAGCCCCACGCCCTAAACCCTAAACTCCCTAAACCCTAAACTCCCAGCTCCCTAAGCCCTAAACCCTAGGCTCTCTACACCCTGAACCCTAGCCTCCCTAAACTGTAGGGTTTAGAGCTCGAGGGTTCTGGACTAAGGGACAACAGGAGAGACCCCTAGAAGGGACCCTTAGTCCTAATACCCTATATAACCCGTATAGGGTTTAGGGTATAGGGTTTAGGGTTTAGGGTACCCCTTAGATAGTCTCGTAAAGCCCCTGCACAACACCCCCCAAGGGTCTCTTTAAGGCGCCTTTCCGAAAGGGTCCTATGTACAGCTATGGGGGATACTTCCCTAAATCATACTAGCTATTCCTAACACAGAAACCCTACATTCTACTACTATAGGTACATAGGAGCCTTTGGGTTTCTCTAAACCCTAAACTCTAAACCCTAAACCCCTAAACCCTAAACTCTAAACCCTAAACCCTAAACCCCAAACCCTGAACTTCGGTAGGAATCGCTAGAAAGCCTACATTCTACCATATCCATATATATATATATATAGGTACATATATATATATATATGGATGGGTACATAGGACCCTTTGGGTTTAGTCCCTTGACTGGAACTTTGCAGTGTCAGGGCTTACTCTCTCAGGATCTTCGGCTTGGGGGCTTAGCATGGGACTTGGGGGATCCAAGGGTTTAGGGAGCTTAGGGGAGTTTAAGGTGTTTTTTTAGTGGTTTCTAGGGGTTCTTAAGGGTTTTTTTGGCGGTTTTTGGTGGTTTTTAGGTGTTTTTAATGTTTTTTTTTGGTTTTTAGGGGTTTTAGGGTTTTCAGGGGTTTAGGGAGTTTAGGGAGTTTAGGGTTTAGGGTTGGGTTTTTTGAGAGTTCTATAAGGGTGCTGTACTATAAGGTTCCATTTTGGGATTTAGGGTTGAGGGTTCTATAAGGGTACTACGGTTGATGATAGAAATCCTGCCTTAAAGGGTATATGTGTGTGGTTCTCTAAATTGGGGTCCCTTTTCGGGTCCTTTTGATAAGGGTGCCGTACCATATTGGGGACGTCAAAATATAAGGCTAAACCCTAAACCCTAGACCCAAAAAGCCCTAAACCCTAAACCCTAAAACCCCTAAACCCTAAACCCTATAAACCCTAAACCCTAAACCAATTTAGAGCACTACTGAAAGGTCCCAAAGGATCCCCCAGAGAGCAACGTACTACAGTCGTTAGGGGGATTGTCAAAACATGATGAGACGGCTTACCCATAGGCTCCTAAGTAGTTCCTAAGTAGTTCCTTTTTGGGGATTGCCTTATAGGATTCGAAATATGAACCACAAAAAGGAACTACTTAGGAGCCTATGGGTATTTCGTATACCTAAGGCGCTTAGTACGAATCCTTCTGAACCCTAAACCCTAAACCCTGAACCCCAAACCCTAAACCCTAAACCCTGAACCCTGAGCCCTGAACCCGGAATGCGAAGCCTGGCCCATGACCCAGAGAACCCAATAGACCTGAATTAGAAAATATACCTTAAATGATAGGGGCCTGAATATTATGATTTGGGGTATATTCCTTAATTAAGGGGTCAATGAAGAATATAGCTTAAGTTATAGGGGCCTGAATATTATGATTTACGGTATATTCCTTAATTAAGGGGTATTGAGTTCTCTGGGGAAGGCATCCAAACCATCTGCGCACCAGCGCATTGGTCTGCCCCCACCATTGACGGCAGCGGTACCGCCACTGGGGCAAGAGAAGCGGGTTTAGGGTTTTGGGTTTAGCAGAGCAGCGGATATTCTTTCAAATAGCCAGAAGGTACCAGAAGTTGGACATACGGTAAATATAGTATGATTTCCTGACTACTGGGGATTGCTTTAAGGTACTTTTGCATAGGGGTAACCTAGTTTCCTGATTTTCTAAGTCTTGCGTTGTGTGCATGGATGTGGAAACCCTAAAAACGTAAACCCTAAACCCTAAACCCCCTAAGCCATGAGCCGGAACCTGAACCCTAACTCCACGGTTGTATGAATCAGGTTCCTTTTCCGGTACAGTCGGTGAGGGGCTGCAACGAATTCTGCAGGCAGGGCCAGTGTTTCGGGCCTAGGGTGTTTTGGGTTTCGGGTTCAGCGTTTGCTTGCGGCACAGTTCAAACAAATATGCAAGTTTGTCGTGCTCTTTCACGCAGCTCCACACTGAAACCGAAACGATGCCCCAAAGACCCCCCAATTACATTACTATTATTACTATTATTACTCTTACTACTATTATTACTATCATTACTATTATTACTATTATTACTATTATTACTATTATTACTAGTATTACTAGTATTAATAATATTATTATTATTACTATTATACATGGTAATGCAAAGCAGCCTGGAGAATCCCCCGGGCTCTAGCCAATCTCAGACCCCAAGCCCTGCAGATGAGACCGCAAACCCTTAACTAGGGTTTAGGGTTTAGGGTTTAGGGCTTAGGGTTTAAGGTTTAGGGTTTAGGGTTTAGGGTATAGGGCCTTATCCTCAAAAAGCTGCAAACTTTGAAAGTAGTGCACTTTATCACCTAAAGCTAGATAAAACCCTAAACCCTAAACCCCTAAAGCCCTTAAAAAGCCTTAAACCCTTAAGAAGCCGTAAACCTTACATGTTATTACAAACCATATCACCTGAAGCCGAGACCTTCGACGGCAAAGGTTTATGGGCTTCGGCTGAACGGCAAGCTCTACGTGCCCAGCCTCGGTGTCCAGCGTGTAAGTTTAGAGTTTATAAAGCCCTAAACCACCTAAACCCTAAACCATAAGGTTAGGGTTTCGGGCTTTAAGGTTGGGGTTTAGGATGTATAAATCCTAAACCCTAAACCCTAACCCTGTAGGGTTTTGGGGGTTTAGGAAACTTAATCTGTTTAACAGCGGGCATCTGCCTCATCTACCACCGGAGGAAATCCTTCAAGAGAGCACCGATCCCTTAGGAAGCTTTGTCGATTTGTTTTTTTCTGCTGAAGGCTCGGGTGTCAGGATTCGAGGCTTCTGAAGTTCGGGGCCTTCAGTTTGTAGGCTACCCATAGGCTCCACAGTAGTTCCTTGTTGGGTGTAGGGCCTGTAGGGTTTAGGGTTTAGGGTGTAGGTCTAGGGTTTAGGGTTTGGGGTGGAGAGCTTTTTGGGTGTACCCATAGTAGCTCCTAGTATACTGGTTCCTTTTTGGAATTACCTACCTTATAGGATCCTAAATAAACACTACAAAAAAGGAACTACCACGGAGCCCATGGGTAGGCCAAGCCCCCAGAAAATGGACGGTTTGGCCTACAACAATCTTCGGCGCTTTCATGCCATGTTCTCAGTGGCAAGCTGGCACCGGGCATAGCACGGTCGTTACTTACCAGATGCACCACCCAACCCTAAACCCTAAACCTCTTTTTGTGCAGATGCACCACCCAGATCTAGAAACCCTGACCCCCCGAAATCCCTAAACCCCACCTGGACCCTAAAGAACCTACCCTTTTAGGGTTCCTTATTAGGATTTCTTTATATATGTCCATAAAAGGTAGGTTATTGGGGTGTAAGGTAAACCCTAAATTTATTCCCTGTCGAGCCCTTTTCGGGTGCTGTGAACCAGAGTGGGTCTCTGAGCGGCCTTGTTTGAGAAGCGTCTTCCTCCTGTCCCCGAGTAAGAGAATCCTCAAGCAAAAAAATGACTCAAAACCACTCTACATAATGCCAAAATCTGTTGCGTACAGGTCCGAACGTTTAGTGATAGCACGCCTTTACAATCTCGGAGATCTGTACTGCATCAACCCAAAGTCCTGCTCTAATGATTAAAGCCCAAAAACCTTGTAATCTTGAAGAGCCTGCGTGCGAGGCCGTGCATGGCCCCCAGGAAACCGTGGACACCAAGGAGCAAGATTTAAAAGTAGGTAATGACCCCATGTGTGCGTGTGTGTGTGCGCGCGCGCGTGTGTGTGTGTGTGTGTGTATGCGTGTGCGTGCATATCTCGAGCTATCAATCTATGGATCTATCTATGTGCCTGCCTATCTATCCATCTACCTATCTATCTATCTATCTATCTAACTAACTATCAATCAATCTATCTATGTGGTTTTTATATATCTATCTATGTATGTATGTCTATGCATATGTCCATGTCTATGTATATGTATATGTATATGTATATGTATATGTATGTGCATATGTATATGTGTATGTACATGTGTATGACTGTGAGTTCGAGAGTGTATGTATATATGCGTGTATGTATGTATGTATGTATGTATGTATGTGTGTATGTATGTATGTATGTATGTATGTATGTATGTATGCATGTATGTATGTCGGTATGTAGGTAGGTATGTATGCATGTAGGTATGCTTGTGTATATGTATGTATGTATGTATGCATATATATATATATACATAATTAGATATGTGAATGTGTGTATGTATGTATGTATGTATGTATGTATGTAGGTAGGTAGGTAGGTAGGTAGGTAGGTAGGTAGGTATTTAGGTACTTACATGGGTATACATGCTTGTGTATATGTATGTATGTATGTATGTATTATATGTATAAACATATGTGTATGTGTATATGATATGTACATACATATATGTATAAACATATGTGTATGTGTATATGTACATCTGCATTGTTATTCATATACTTGTATGTACTATGTACTTGCCTAAAGTCCATATACATGCATGCAGATATGTGCTTGTATGTGTATGTGTATATGTACATATTTTGAATACTTGTAAAAGGAAGCAACATGGAAGTCTTAGAAACAAATATGTATGCATGTGGGTATGTAAGTAAGTAAGCAAGCAAGCATGTATGTATGTATGTATGTATGTTTGCACGTATGTATGTATGTATGTATGTATGTATGTATGCATGTATGTATGTATGTATGCGTGTACGTACATATGTGTGTGTATGTATGTATGTATGTATGTATGTCTGCCTGTATGTATGTATGTATGTATGTATGTATGAATGTGTGAATGAATGTATGCATGCATGCATGCATGTATGTATTTCTGTATGTATGAGTATGTGTATGTAGGTATGTACATATACATATTAAACAAACGAACAAATAAATACAAATAAACAAATAAATAAATATATAATAATAAGAAGAAGAATATATATATATATGCACCCTAAACCCTATTAAGCCCTCGTTCCCCCCAACCCTTACCTGCCAACAGAACCTGAACTTAGAGTTCTCCTTGGCGTTAACCCTCTGAAAATCTGTCTAAATACTCAGTTCCCCAGTTATGTGCCCGTTGTGTCTACGCGGATGATCGGGGCTTTTCGTACGGAAAGGGGTGTTCGCGGGGGTGTGCATTACAAGAAAAAGACCAGAAAGCATGCAGAGGCAAGAGCTGCTCAAAAATGAGTCCGCCTGAGGTGGGCCCGGCAAACAACAAGAACTGCGATCCTCAACCTTACACCCTAAACTGAGTTTTAGTGTAGTTAGAATCGGGGTCCTCAAACCAGGCATCTCTTGTAAGAGCAAGACGGATACCCATAGGAGAGGATTCACGCCTCGACACCTCCGATTGACTCCATCAGGGGTGCGGCATCCGGGGACTGCGCCTGCCGAATGGGGGACAGAGAGGGTCCACGGGATTTGATCAAGTTTAGGCTTAGGGCTAGGGACTTCGATTGAGAGGTTTGGGAAGTTACGTTTAGACGTTTGAGATTCTCGTACTTCCGAGGTAATACCTCCAAAATACCTCTAAAGTAACAGAGTATCTCTGTAGGGCGCCGCGCGGCCGGCTCCCTTCCGTCATCTGAACTACCCCCTGTTCGTATAGTGCCTAAAGAAGAGCTCGACCCCTTCCGCCGACTCGCAACGCAGAAAGCAAGAGGGTTCTCTAATCTACCCATAGGCCCCTAAGTAGTTTCTTTTTGGGATTACCTTATAGGATTCTAAGTACAAACCACACAAAGGAACTACTTAGGGGCCTATGGGTATCTTGACGGTCCTACTGCTTCGGATCTTTTTGATGGTCCTCTATTCTTGGAAACTCGTAGGAAGGCAACGAAGGACATATTCCGACAGGAAGAACGACTTGATGAGGAGTGAGTGGTTCTGTATGCAGATACTCTCTTCAGCATGCATAGCACATCACATGTTGAGACCGGGACCATCTGTCGAGCATCGGCGAGGACCTCATGGCGACGGCAGTGCAGACACCCCGAACCCTGAACTGAATTCTGAAATGCGCTACCGCGAAGACCTCATCCCTAAGCCCCCCAAAATGGGAGCCCTAAAGCCCTACACCCAGAAAACTGAACCCCTGAACCCCTAGACCACCAAAGCTGATGGTTGAAGTGGGGCATCAGCGGACCAGGGTTTCAGTGGCACAAGCAGAGCAGACAGGTTCACCACACGTCGGGGCCCTTGGTTGGGGCTTGCTGGAGTTACTGGGACCCAAACATAAAATGCACCCGGATCCCAACTAATTTGTAGCCAACCCGAAGCCCTAATTCTTCAGACTGCGACAATATGGCCGGTCTCCTGGGGTTGAGGGCTTACTTTCGTTGCATGTTTTGGAAGTGCCCCACCCTAAACCCTGGCCCTAAAGCCTAATCTTTGGGAGTTAGTAAATCTTGTACCCAGGGATCCCCATCTTCCTTTGGGATGTAGGGGTGAACCATTTTTTTGGGGGGGGAATAGAGCTTTGCGCTTTTAGGTTGGAGCCAGATAGGTCCTTGTAGCGTCCTCTGGAGCCAAGCCGACAAGACGAAGACTCCGAAGAGCACTGGAAGTCTTTCCCCCACTACAGCGGATGATATCCGGGATCCCCATACAAGTGTATAAAGCCAACTACAGGGGTAGTTCTCCAAATTAGGGTCCCTTTTAGGGTCGCTTATATAAGAGTGCCGTACTGTATTGGGGACCTAAAAAGGGACCCTAATTTAGAGAACTACCCACAGGCAGCACTAATTATTGGTCAGGGAGCTAGTTTAACCATGTCCTACCAAAGACTTTTTCCGCATCCACTCCGCAGAAACACTCTGCTGTTCGTCTGCTGATGCGCAGCTGAGGAGTACAGCATAGGGATGTCCGGCATACTGGGACCATGACTTGTAGAACACGTTCTGAGATAGCCTACTTGTTAGGATCCTGAAAAGAATGATCGAGGTAACACAAAATAGCACATGCATCTGCAGATTCTAGCTCGGGTTTACGGGTTATTGCCGAAAGCGTTGGCGAAGGGTTTTTCTGCATGAGTTAGAACTAGAAGCTGACCCTACTTATAGGACTGTGGTTGTAAGACTACTTAAACCTACTTTCTAAATTCCCTTTTTCTGCAAGTCTGAGTGCAAGGGACGACTGGGTCGGTGCCTCTGCCCCTCACTCAGCCGAAGGGGCTTCCTCTTCGGCAGTGAGTCGTTCTTGTCCACTTCTTCCTCGTTCTTGCATATAGAATCCGGGCCAAGTGCTCACCATGGCATAAAGCAAGAATAGGGATGCAAGGCCCAGGTTGGCCCAAAGCATGAACTGCACCTTCTGCTCCCAAGAAGACGGGAGCAGCACGCTGACTAGCGCGGCTGCGACGGTGACAAGCAGACCACATGGTACGGTTATCATTGTCAGCATGCTCAAAGCCTGCGCCCCACCAGCTGAGCCAATGCCAGTAAGCTGCCCAATGCCATTCGAAAAGATGGCTCCCAGAAAGAGGCAGAGAAAGCCACTAACAGCTCCACCAAAGGACAATGCAAGCCACGCCACGATCTCTCCTACAAACATCGCTGTCACCATGCTCCAGGATGCAAATCCGATGCCGTCGGAAGGCTGTTGATTGCGATCCTTGGATCCTCGGGTCTGAGGCTTGGGTCTGGGGTAGGGGCCTTGTTAACTAATTAGAATAGGCTTTGGGCAATATTATACAACAACTATATAAGGACTAGGGGTAAGGTGATACTACCACTCGATGCAGGATTTGGGGCGAGAAACGAGGGCTCGGATTTCGGCCTGCTGCAATGATCTTGGCGTCTGAAAAGCGCTAAACCGTTCCAGCTCAATCGCTGGACGATCTTGGCTTCTTGATCGCTGAAGCAGCTGCTTCATGCAAGGATTTTGTTAGGACTTCGGAAAAGTTGAAGGAAGCATGGGAGCCTGTGCACGAAGTTTAAGAACTAGAGATCTTAAATCCTAAAGCCTAAACCCCAAACCTCAAGTCCTAGAAAGACTAAACCATGCGCTAGAGATCCTGGAGCTTAGCGTTTCTGTCTGCATATATGTATGTACATAGATACACGCACACATCACATGCATATATATACACACACATACACACATATTCGGTTTAGGGTTTAGGGTATGTGTATATACAACCAATCTATATATATATATAAATATATATATATATATATTTATTTATTTACACATATACACACACAGAGGGCTTTTATGGTTTATGGTACACTACTGTTGCAGCAGTCGAGTTCAACATGCAAAATGGAAAGCGTTCGATTTGTGCAGAATGCCTTGATCTTCGACATGTAAACTTCTGTTACATCCCCTCGATGGAATCCGAAACTTCTCCTTAACAGGTACCTTGAAGCCAAAAACCCTTAAAAACTCCTCAAAACTCTCAAGCTCCTGACGCCTAAACCTCACACGTCCCAACCTCTTTTCGCTGCCTACAAATGGCCCAGAAACTTTTTTTAACCTTTGGCTTTCTGAGTCCCCTTCTCTCCGTGACTTAAAGCTGAGGTTTTACAGAAGCTTTTGCGGCTTTATAGCGTTGGGGGTTTGGGACGTGGACGGTCTTGATCTAGAAATTTAGGGTTCTGGGTTTCTTGCAGAGAAACGGGTGTGTAAGGGGCGTGTTCCGTTTTTATCTCCACGATGGCAAAAGAACTTCCTTCACAACAGAACCCGATGCCCTGAACTCGAAACCCTAAACCTCCAAAACCCTGAAACCCTCGGCCCTGAGCGCAAACCCCCCAAATCCCCAAACAGTAAAACGCAGTCAGAACCAAAACCAATCTCGACGCACAACTTGCTCCGCAAATATGTGATCATAATAATATCATTATTGATTACATTATTGTTATTGTTATTTTGTTAAATATAGTATTATTTTCTTATTTTTCTTATTCTTATTCTCATTAGTTCTTGTTAGTATTATGAGTAGTAGTAGTAGTAGTAGTAGTAGTAGTACTACACGTTGTCGGCCTGCAGTCGGACTCGGACTAGAGGCCAAGGCATTATATTTGTACTTAAGGCCTTAGTGACTAGAACAGGGTCTTGGTGTACCCATAGGCACCATAGTAGTTCCTTTTTGTGGCTCATATTTGGGATCCTAAAGGGAATCCCAAAAAAGGAACTACTTTGGAGCCTATGGGTATGTTATACCGAAACTATGTCGGGACTATAAAAAAAGCATACTCTTGCTTGTTATTTGTGTAAAGCGTCAATCCAACTCGGCAAGGTCACATAGCCCAGCACCCCCAAAAAAATGGGGCTTAGGGTTGAGGGCATGTTCAGAGAACTCCTGCACCCCAACCCCTGGAACGAGCAAACAAATCCCCAAAAGCCCCAAACTCTGAGCCGAGACCCCTCAACCCCAAAAATGTCCAAAGCTTATATAAACCCTAAACCCTGAACCCTGAAAGGAACCCTGAACAGATCCCCTAAACTTTCAAAAAAATCACGGGCCCCGACGTTCAAAGTAATGTCAGGCCATGCAGGGGCCTCGGTGAGCGATCTTCCGGGGGAATCTGTAAGGTTTTAGGGTTTAGGGTCTAGGGTTTAGGGTTTAGGGTTACGGGTTTAACTAGGGATTGAAGGGTTTAGGGTAGAATTAGGGTTTGAACCTATCAGGGTTGAAGGGTTTAACTAGGGTTTGAATCTATAAGGGCTTAGGGTTGAATTTGGGTGTGAATCTGTAAGGGTTTAGGGGTTTATTAGGGTTTGAATCTACAAGGGTTTAGGGCTTAATTACGGTTTGAACCTGTAAGGGTTTAGAGTTTAACTTGGGTTTGAACCTGTAAGCGCTTAGAGTTTAATTAGTGTTTGAATCTATAAGGGATTAGGGTTTAATTAGGCTTTTGAGTTTAGGGTTAAGTGTATAGGGTTTAGTTCGGGTTGTGAGTTGAGGGTTACGGGTGTTAACGTTTCGAGCGAGGGATTAGGGGTTCAGGGTTTGAAGTCATTGGTCAGGGGGTTTGGGTTTATGGCCTGGGGTTCTATAAGGGCTCTCTTACTGTAAGGGTTCTTACAGGGCTCGATCGCGGGATCCTGTAAGGGAAATACAAGGGCTCCCTGTACAAGATGCATAAGGGCTCTTTTCGTGGATCCTTGCGGGTTCCTAGGTTTCTATCCGGGCTCTAGACGGGCTTCTCAGTGATCTTTACAAGCTCTTTCTGTAGGATCTGCAAGGGTTCCTTGAAGGGAATTGCAAGGGTCCAATCATTGGGATCCATAAATCAAGAGATGCAGGCGTTCCTTCATCGGCCCCGGCCGATATCGACGATCTGCACCTGTGCTGTGCTGCATGTTCCCAATGCCAACTCAACGCCATGATCATGCTGGCCGCGGAACTTCACCGGCTCCGACAGCGACTCGACGACGGCCGGCGACACCGACCCCAGCAATTTGAGCGCTGCCACGGATTCATCCCGACCTACAAGTATCTGCTACGCCGAAGCGATTTCGACCGCTTTCTCTCACTGCGCCTGTCAGATGTGAACTTGAAGTCTCACAGACATGATCACTGCAATCGCCGTCACAATCCAACGTCCGTGAATTCTAGGCCTCGGTGCCGGCCGTAATGGACTCCCTAAAGCCCTAAACCCCTAAAAGCCCTAAAACTCCAGGACGCGAAACTATCGCAAGAGGTTGAAAGCGTTTGGCTTTCGTCGCAGCGCGCTGCCAGGGATCTATGAGGTCGCTGCCGCGCTTGACCTGATCTAACGGGTGGGATAGATAGAGAGAGAGAGAGATA
>CAJNJA010043675.1:6363-26962 GCA_905231915.1 Symbiodinium necroappetens | reverse complement strand
AGTCGGTTTTGACCCAATAGTGAGTGCCAAAGTGGTAATCGCCCGCAAAGCGCAGAGCACGCTCACGCAGCGTTCGTTCAATTGAAAAATTGTGGTTGTGGTTGTGGCTGCTGCTGCTGTTGCTGTTATTGTTGTGGTTGTCGAAGTGGCGGCTGCTGCTGCCGCCGCCGCGGCTGCTGCTGTTGTTGTTGTTGTTGATTTTGCTTTTGCTGCTGCCATTGCTGTTGTTGTTTCTGTGTTTTTTCGTGGCTTGGGTCAACTGTTTCAGGGTTTTTTCCATGTTTTTTCCGGTTCTGATGTTTGTCGCCTTCTGCGTCGAATTTCCGAGCTGTAGCATGGTAAGTGGTGTTGTTCATCCTGGCTTTGTATCTTTGTAAACGGTGTACATTACAATACATTACACTCACTGTCATTCCGCCGTACTCGTTTGTTGTGACATAAAACTGGCGGTATTTTCTTGCCCTGTTGGTGACGAATGTCATCGTGATGGTATGTCTTCTTCTGGCTGTACCTGCAGCACTGCCCGCAAACGGGCTGGAAGCTTGCGCTGTGTGGTTCAATAATGTTCGCGGTACAAGTAAGCGTTAAGCTTCAGCAGTATTTCGAGCTATGTTGTGTATCTTCCCCGTCAGCATCATTACCCTGTTTTTTTCGTCATCATGATTACCATCATGCTCCTCATCACTATTCCTCACGGTGCCAGGCTGGACAAAGTGCACGGGCCCCAGAACGGTTTTGTCTGAAGTTGTCCACGTAAGTTCTACCCCTTAATGCTGTGTTTGCTGGGGTGTCCGCAGCAGCAGCTGCAGCAACGGCAAGGACCACTTCAGCAGCAGCAGGAAGGGCAGCGGAAGCACCACCAAGAGGAAGAAGAAGCAGATGAAGAAGAAGAACAACAACAACCACAAAAAGAAGAGCAAGAACAGCAAGAACAGCAACAACAAAAGCAAGAGCAACATCAAGCGCAAAAGCAGCCACACCATCATCACCAACAAAGCACAAACAACAACCAGCGAACAGCAAACAGCAACCAACAAGCAGCAAACAGCAAACAACAAACAACCAACAACCAATAACCTACAGCAACAACAGCAACAGCAACAACAACAGCAGCAACAACAGCAACAACAACAGCAACAACAACCCCAACCCCGACCCCGACCCTAAGCCCAGTGACGACGATGACAACGAAAACGGCCGTGGCAACGACACCGACACTACGAAGGCGACGCCGACAACAACACCAGCAGCAGCAGGAACAACAACAACAACAAGGCCGCGGAGCCTTCGCTCCTAGCCTTCATTGCCCGGTATGTCGCAGGATGAAGGTTTTCGACTTTGCGGTTCACGGTGTAGGATTCCCGACCCAATGAAAAGCAGCAGTTCAACTTGCAGGAAGGTTGAGGCTCGGCGAATGCCTTCTGCTTATGGGATCCTTAAGGGAGGGGGTTCTAAGAAGGGTAAAAAACCCAATAATCCCCAATTCTCCCTAGGGCTCCCTTAGGTTCCCTAAAGCTCCCGAAGGATCCCTCGGACCCTCCCCGCTTGAACCACCCTCCCTTAAGGATCCGATAATCTGCCAGGTGGAATGCCCGCTCTGCCGGACTCGCTGTCCCATTGCGGAGGCCTGTGTGGTGGCTTGGGGGCTTGGAGTGTGGAAGGTGAGCATCAGAAGCTGGATTACAACAGTCCCGTGCTTCAACGTTAACATCCGTTTGGGCCGCAACGCCGTCGAGCGTGTGGAAAGACGTGGTTTAAGACCAAACAAATTCCGAGGATCACAGTCGTACTCTCGTCGACCCGATCCCCAAAACTCCTAAACCCATAGACACCAAGCGGCTCGGCCGGGCAGGTTAGTACCAACTTCGCATTGTGCTCGGTGGCTGCGTCTCTGGCCACTCTGAATGAAGTTTATACAGGTTGGCACAAGCTTTAATATAAACAGTTTGTTATAATGTTCCATGAGGGTTTTCAAGTATGGCGATTCTGAAACTAGGGACTGATGTCCGGAGTTCATCAATTCCAGTTAAGGAGCCTGCTACTTATTTCGGCTAATTAAATGTCAGGGGTCCCCGCTTCCTGAAACTCCCGTACGGTATGGGCCATACCTGACTGATTCGCAGGTCTCATTTCGTAGGTGCAAGAAACGATCCTATCATGAGTTTCAATCATCCGTGATCTTTCTTATTATTGTTCCTCTACAATCGGCTTTGACGGCATAGACAATAATCAACTCGGATGAAGGTCCTACAAGCTTGCTAAAGCCCCCTAAAGGACCTATCAGATAAACTCTGTGTACCGCCTGTCGTACACACGCACACACACACACATACACAAACAAATTTACAAATACAAACATGAATACATGTGGTGATGACGGTACTTCTAAATATCTCTTGATATGCCACAGAGACGCGCCAGGTTACAAGCCAACAGCCGGTTCAACAGCAGATGGAAACTCCGACGCCGCTGCCCTGGACGGAACCTTACACGGAGCCCCGGCAAGCTATTGGGCCGGTTGTTGGGTTTGTAGTTACGAGGGACTTAAACGCATGATGATAATAATCGCAATACTTGATCATCAGAATAGTATGGTCAAGTGTGTCGGAGGGACCGCTAGGCAGCGCCCAAACACACACGCACACAGAACTGGAGGTCCTACTTGAGGTTCTAAGGACCTGCCTGACTTAAGACTTAAAGACCCTGCTGATCTCATGAGCCCTATACCCCTGAAGACGCACTCCTACTTCCAAAGCCGACTGATCCTACAAGTACGGATCTTCAGGTAAACTTCTACAGTACCTGGAAAAGGCTTTCAAAAGTATCCTTAGGCAGGAATCCTTTGCCAAACACTTGAAAGCCCCTTTCATGATGCCGCCGCTGCCCAAGGTAGCCTCACGATGAATATCCCCCTTCCCCCTATATACTGGCGTTCATTATTCTCCTTGAATCCCAAATACCAAACAATGATCAACACAGTGTTTATTATAATGTGAGAGGTTTCATTTCATCCCCTACAGGTTGATCTATGAACCCTGAAAACTGGAGCTTGGGACATTGGAGTCTTGGGCCCGACCTTGCAAACCTTGGCCCCCAAACCCACCCTACAGTCAAACCTCGAAGCGTTAAATGGCAAAACCTCTAAACCCAAACTCCCTGCATCGATTTTCTTTAGGCAGCCCGCGGATGTTCTAATTCCGGCTCATTGCTCAGGAGCCCCTGCTGCCACCTGCACAAGAGGACTTGTCCCCCTCTGCGCCGCCGCTGGAACCTTGGGAGGCGGCTCAAGCACCGTTACAAGGTTCAGGGTGTTCCTCAGGCGGAGCTTCTAGCGTTCAGTCTCTTTGTTTTTTTTTTGTTTTGTGTGTGTGTGTATATATGTGTGCTTGTGTTTCAAATCTCGGAGTTTGGAGTTTGCAGTTTTGCACCCTGGCGGTGTTTGCGTTGACAGGTGAAGCGTTCGTATCTTTTGGTCTGGGATGTGTTGACCCCTGTCTGAAGATAACACTTGGGAGCTTTATAGGGTTTTGGCTCTTTATGCACGTTTCTTGCGGGACCTTCAGAAGATGAGGAGCCTCAAGAATTCTGAATACTAGGATCCTAAGTATCGGGACTTGAACTCTAAGGCGCCCTAAGTTTGAGGAACCTCAAAAAGCTGGAAACCGGATTAAGGACAAGTAGTGCTGGGATTCCCTATACATTACTCTAGAGGATTTAGGCTAATTGGGTTTCCAACTCTTGGGCTTCTACTGTAGTGGTTCCCGTCTCAGCAGTTCTTAGGGCCGACTGCAAGGCACCAAAACTAAGGCTCCTGGCCGCCACAAGGCGTCTTCGAAAGAACGTCACGCAGGTTTCATCTTCCTTACAGTCTTCGCCGAGGAGAAACCGCTTTCGTGAAGTGTATCCAGGTATAAAGCCTATCCTGCAATCCTACAATTTTGGCGGATGTTGGTTTGCATCTAGAGACCCTCCCACGACTTCGAAATCTTCGGACAAGTCTGAGCACGCTAAACCTATACAAGCAAGTTAATATAAGTCCAGCTAACCTCGTCAGAATCAGCCGAAGGTGGGGCCTCAGAACATGTACGACGAGGCTACATACCACGCCGAGCATTTTCATGTGCCTGAGGGCATCGCGCAGCCTGAGAGCATGGAGGCAGGGAAACTGGGATTTTTTGCGTTTCAGGGGTTTTGGAGTCGAGCGTGTCGGGCCTTGGGTTGTGGACTGGGCTGGCTTTTTCCCAGACGGGAGGCTTTCCGGTTATCGGATTAGGAGCGGCTGCGAAAGCTTAGGCCGTACATCCCTGCTCCAAAAACCTAACGCCAAACTGGAAACACAAACCTTCCCCTGCTGAGGAAAAACTCAAGAGGTGCTGAAGATTGTGGGTGTAGATGGAACTACCTCCATTACATTTCAGGCACAGGCTACACATTCAAGTCAAGTCCAAACTTCTGCACCACAGACACAACTACAGGACGTGTCCCCGGCTGCCAAAAATGTGCACACACGCTCCACCACTCTCACGCACCCATGGATCAGAACATGCATAGTGAAGGTCAGCCGAGCATTCGATGGAATGGTGTTGCATGCAACCCCCAGTTGCTTTCCTTCGTCTCCCTTGTCTCAGTCTAACTCTCTCCACGCTCGAAGCTATCTGAAAGTACTAGTCTATTTGGACAGATTCCTAGACTTAGAATCAAGAAAAGGCGGAAGTTTTGGAACACGTCTAGTCCGGCAGACCTCAAACTCTCCGCCTTGCACACCCTCCAAAGAGCCTCACCGAAGGACCGTTACTTAAGTAGAAGAGGGATGCTGAAGAAAAAATTGACGCCCTTAACAAGGAGACCTGAATTACAGGATATTGAACAGTGAACTCTATGCAGCACGCATAAAGGCCTTAGGACCTTTTCGAAGAGCCTCGCGATCAGAGGAACCCTTTTGTGAGTCTAGACGCTACGCCCTTGGAAGCCCTGAACACAAAACCTAATAGCCCGAACCCCGCAACCCCAAAACAACAAACGTTTGATTAAAGAAACCCTGAAGCCTAAAAGTGAAACTTAAATCCGCGAATTCACCAAACAAAAGGCCTGGATCCAGCAGCGCCGAGAGATTCTCCGAGATTGGGGCCGGAAGCGCGAGCGGAAGATGCATCGGCCCCTCCTTCGGCAGAAGAAGGGCAAATGGCGATTGAGAATACTATATTAAAGTAGCCATTTTGGCTCAAGTCTTGGTCTGGGTCACCCCCGGCGCAGCAGGACGTTGCAAAGAAGGATGGTGGAGGGGCTACATGTCTAAAAAGTTATTTCAACAAAAGGCCGTGTTTTCACTTTTCTCCTCGCTTTTGTATTCGCGTGTTGTGGCCTTGCCTTGCCACCCAGGTGTCAACACAGTGCAACGCAGCCTCCTGTGCCTTATCAGAATCAGAAGGCACATTCGTCACTCACAAAAGGCGCCTCACCACAAAGCATAGGTTATGTTCAGCTGACTATTTTGTCAGCTAACATCACGTCGATGAGCAAAAAAAATGCAGTCATTCGTGGCCTTGGTGCTTATTACAACTTTTTTACAAGAGACAGCACTCAATTCCCAAGGACAATCTTCCATGCAAAAATCCCATCACAAATCGAGTTTTGATGTGCGCTTTGGCCATCCTGGTGGCGTCAATCTGTCAGGCAGCCAGGTCCAACACACAATTTGGAATGCCAGATCCGGCGGTCTAATTACCGCGCGAAACATAGCCTCACTTTATCGGTGTATTCTGCAGGTAGATCCATTTTAACTTGGGCGCCCGCCTGCGTAGGAACCTGCTGTTTTTACGTGCTGAATGTTGACGGCTTTGCTGGCACCGGCCCATAGAACCCCACACTCTTGGCCCTTAAGTGTCATTGAGGAGATCGCCGTCTTGAGTGATGTTCCCGATGTTGCAGTGCGCGACTTCCAAAAATGCCTTGCAAAATCGCAAGTCCTTGGTCAGACTGTTTCTCCACGTTCTCGCCAGGTCGGAAGGTTTCCAGAAAGCAAAAGCCGCCGGCGTGGTATGTTAAAAATCAAAGGGATGCGCAGGCGGTTATTGATGGTGCGGTGGCGCCGCGCGTTCGCACGAAGTACTGGATCCTGCACAATAAAGCACGAACCACCAATGTGGACCGAGGAGATTATGTCTGTGACTTTCCTGGGTGTGGCAAAAGCTATACGACAAAGGGTGGCTTTTCGCATCACAAACTTATTTCTGATAAGGTAGGAAGGTACCGACAGGCTTTGATTGTCCGTTGTGTCCTCGGCCTTTCGAACGTGAGATGTGGCTTACCAGACATAAGAATTATGACTATGTTTTGGCCAGGCCGTTTGTCTGCCCTTTTTGTCATGGGCATTGGCCAGGTGAGCCGAGTCTTCGTCTTCACATCGCGGCAGATCATCGCATTGAAGCAAAGGATTTCCCTGCAATGTGCCATCTATGCCATCTATGCATCAATCAGGGTTTACAGAGTCAGGTGTATCGCAGTGTGCTTACATATCACCTGAAGCGCGATCACTTGTAACATTCTTGTTCTCGGTAATGTCCAAGCTTGCCCGTTCAATTCTCTCCATGCGAAGCAGCTTTGCTTCTCGAGCTCGGGGCGTGCAATGGCGAACAAGTCTGTGGCCGACCGGCTTGGTGGGGTGGAAGCGGCGCTGCTTAATGTGCAGCAGCTTGCCAACGCGACTGCAAAGGGCGTGGGTAAAGACAGGGCTCAGCGACAGCAGCTGTGCTTCTGCCAGGTGGGTTTCGCGCGGGGGTTGAGGAGGCTCTTCAAAGGTGGCAGGAAGGGGCTAAGGAAGTCAAGGCAGAGGGCTCGGAGGATGCTCCGGCCAATCGGCCGCTCCCTTTCAAGGTTCAGGTTTATACTCTCCTGGTGGGCCAGCTGGAAGAACAAGGCATGGACGCTGAGGTTGCCCGTGGACTTACAGAACTCCGTGTGGAAGAGACTTGCGAAGCCCTGCAGTTTAAGGAGCCTCCGGAGGAGGTCAGCAAAGCCTGGGTCGTTGTTTTGTTGTTTAAGGCTACGTGGAGTACTGTCGGGGCTGGGTGGCGTAACTGTGTGGACTTTGTGCGCATATGGTATATTGCTAGTCTGTGTTTTAATGTCTATTGGGCATGTCTGACTTTGTGAACTGGAGGTTATTGCTTGTCTGAGGTCTTGGCCAGCACTTTCCTTTCCCTTAGACGTGGTTTCGTTTTGTTGCGATGTTGTGAATTTTACCTGTTTGTGTGTTGTTTGTGCATTTCCAGCTTTTTTGTAGTTTCTATTGAAGTGCTGCTGAGGGGAGTTTCCCCAGTAAGGTCCCGTCATTATTTGTTGCTTGCTGCTATGTTTACTCTGCTCTTCAGCTTGAGCGAAAGTGTGTTGACTGCGTGGGGCAATGTATCATTATACGCAGCTTTCTAACCCCTTTTTTGCTGACAGTTTTCGGCGAATGTGCACTGGTGCTGCTAGCGTAAGGAGGCTTGGATGGATCCCTACGTTTGGTAGTGACTGTACATGTTCTACGAATGGTTTCTGAACAGGTAGTGAATGCTGTTGTTTACCCGGGTCCAGACTCCAGAGGTCGGATGACCTGCGACGGACCTCTTCCAGGCTGAAACACAAGCCGTGATACAGACGCTTAGATCAGGGAACTACCTGTAGCAGTTGGGATCGCGGGCAGCAGCCATCCAGGGTGAAGCCGAACCCGTGACATCTGAGAACCAGCCGTTGGGTCACAGGCTGATGCTTTGATTCAGTCGCTCAGATCAGAAAATCGACAATTGGGAACAAAGGCTAGAAGCTCAAGCGAGAAACGTTTTGGAGCAACAGGAATTCTCGAGATCGCTACATCAGCAACTGATTGCCCTCCAAGCACACATTCAAGCCGCAGAAGCCCCAAGCCAAAAAGGCGCTTACCAACAAAAGACCGCAGAGGCCTCATCTGCCCCATCGGCCATCCACGTCGGGCGATCTAGGTTGCATTGAGGCCGAAAGCTAAGGCATCGAAACAGAAAGCCAAAGCAAAAACTGCGCCCTCATTGCAACCCCGGCCTTGCGAAAGCTTCTGGGCTTAGCGGAACCAGTGCGGAACCCCTCCTGCAGAGTTCACCGGCAGTTGAAGCCACGCAACACGGACCGGTTCAGCCGAACGTGGCGGGTTGTGGTCGTCATCCGCAACAGTGAGATCGGCCAGGCCACAAGGAAACACTGGCTGTTGGACCAGTTTCGACCATACTTAGGTAAAGGAACCTGCGCGCATGGCCTGTGCGGTACCTGCAGCGGCGTGCATCGCCAGATTGCAGAGTTCCTGCCTGCGGGTTCGTTGTCTGGTTCCGTCTTCCTGTGACATGAAGTGCTGCCCGCATTGTGTAGGCTCATGCCCGATGTTGTCTCGTTTGGGTGCCGTCTCGTGGGGGCTTCCGTACACCGTTTCGTGTGCGCTGCTGTTATATAGGTCTTCATGCAGCCGTAGCGTCTGTTCCTGTCCGTCGCTCTCGCTGCTGTGTGTAACGTATTCGTAGGACGCACTCGCTTCCTGCCTACAGCCGTAGTAACATACTATACCTTCTTGTATGATCTGCCCTTATGACAGTTCGCTGTATTTGGCTGTTCGATTGCAATGTTGCTCAAAATAGCTCTGCTGCCACATGCGCCCAAGTCTGGAATGCAAAAATACTGGTGCGCCACAGCTTGGAGTAGTGGGGCTTGGGTCGTAGAGTTGAAAAGACGTCGGGTGATGTATTCTTGTTGAAAGTAACTTTGTTCATTATGCTGAGGCTGTGGGTTGTCAAGTTGTTTTTAGGGGTGGGAGGCAGGACCAGCTACGGAACGGTTTGGGTTCAGGCAGGGTGTGGAAAGGGGCAGGGAACAAGCTTGGCTTTGAAGTATAGGTTAATAACGCATAACCTAAGTAACGGGTGAAGGGGAAGAAAAAAGGGAGTTTCAGATGAGATTAACATTTGGCAATGCGCTTGTTGCGCCAACATGACCCAACTTAAAAGAACCAATGTTTAAAGTTTAGAACACTGAGACTTATACATCTTGTACCCTTTAGCCTCAGATCCTGAACCTTGTAAATCTTAAACCCCGACAGGATTTAAAAACTTGAATGTTGGAAGACGTATCCCTGACTCCTTTAGGCTCTAGAACCCGAACCCTTTTAAAGCCCCCAGCGAAGGAGACCGTGGTTCATAATGGATCAGATGATTAGCGGCTCGGGCCTTTACCCCCTCCGTCACTCGCCGGAACATCGGATGGTTTCCGGGTTGAGGGTTTTAGGTCTTTTTGTTTCAGGGCTTGCGGGCCTGTGGCTTTGGGGGCATAGTGCAAGAGGATTAGCATATGTGGGGTTCGGGCCGGTTTGGGGCGAGAGAGGATGTCTCCGACGGCCAGGTTTGCTGGATACGTCATGGTTCACTCCTAAGGACTGCCGCTGAGTTTAGGTTTTGGGGTGGTTGAGGGTTAAGGGGTGCTGTCTTGGGCCATTGAGTGTGGAAAAGCTTGTCGAAGATCACACTGGATCTACGAAGCGTCTCCGGGTTATGCGGAATACGTACAACATCTTATGGATGAAGGTTTGCCTCACAGTTTTCCACTCGTTCTGAAGAGCATGACCTCGAAATGCCAGAACAATAGCATCCCTCTCTATGTCGCAAGAAGGAAGCCTTCCAAGCTTGCGGCTTGGATCAGGGTTTGATGGTTTGTAGGTCAGAGATTACGGCTTTTGAGTTTACGTGTAGGGTTTTAACGTTGTCAACTCCCAAAGCGATCCCAGCTTGACAGGAGTTGACCATGATTTCCCGGTTGGAGCACCTGCTGCAGGACCTGAGCTGTCAAGGGTGGGGAGGTATATATCCGTTTTCTCCAAGGGTCGTGGTTTGAGTTTTTGTTCAAGTCTTAAACAACTAATTTTGGGATGGAGCTTCATAGGTTTAACTCTGCGTGCTCGGGATTGCAAATCGTTGCAGCTGTCCATGCCTGAACCTACTTAAGCTGCTACACCGAAGTTAAACGGCTTTTGGCGTTAGGGTGGCGGTTCGGGGCGGCTGCGGAGGACACGGGCCACGCCCATACCCTGGCATACGACATGCTGACGCCGCTGATTTACGACATCGAGGTTTGGTGTTCGGTTGGGATGGGGGGCTTAGATCCTGGGCAGTGTTCGGGAATCCTCGAGCCAAGGAAACCCAAAGCCCAACATGTTGTGACTTTTTGACACACACACACACACAAAAAAAAACAAAAGACTCCTGGACACTTCAAGCCAGCAAAAGAAGGGTTCCAGAACTGAGGCCTTCCTTATGTCACGAGCATTGGGCTCTCTGGCTGTTGTTGTGTTTAGGGTTCTGCACTCCCCAACCCAATAACAGGCCCTTTAACGTCAACTCTGAGGTCTGGACTTTAGGCTCTAAGCAATGACGGCAGTTTCCGACCCAAGTGTTTTTCGGTAGCACAATTTCAACCTTTTCTGGGGTATATTAATTAGACTATGTCAGGCTTCTGCTCATGATTGTAGGTACGATCCAAAATCAACGGTGTTATCTTCCAACCTTGAAACTCGAGGATCAAGGGCCTAGGCTCTGTCTTTTGGGTTTTCGGCCTTTGGCTTGTGGTTTCGGGTTTTATGTCCTCTGGAAGCGTGTAGGGCTTATTGGTGCGGAAATGTGCGGAAACTTTGGAACAATGCTAGCGCTATTCCTTCTACTGTCCTTCTGTAGGTGCTTAGTGTGATCCATTTTATGCAAATACCTTATGAAGAGACTGGGCTTTCGAGTCGTTTGTAGTTGCCACCGCGGCGCTGTGGTTGCAGTGTGTCTCAAGTGATTAAAATAATTTACAGTATTCGTTGAACCCTAAACCCTAAATCCGACGTTGTGCTGCAGGTGGCGATCGTGTTAGACAACAGTGGTTCCATGAACATGGACATGTTCGGGCAGATGCCGCCCGCAGCATGCTGGCTACAATTCAGGCATACATACCCCACACCCTCCCTGAGTATTTCGGCTGGCGCTTGGAGATTGGCAGTTCGCGCTTTACAGTTTGCCTTGCGCTTGAGGGCCGGAACTTTGGCTGCACAGGCTTGGCACCGCACCGCACCTTTTGTGGAAGCTGTCGGACCAAGTCAGATGAGTTCGATAGCTCTGTGAGTATGTACAAAGGAGAAACGCCTACGAAGACTTCGAGAATGACATAACAGTGTCGTAGTAGTGGTAGTAGTAGGAGGAGTAGGAGTAGTAGTAGGAGTAGTCGAGTGGTAGAGATAGTGGTAGTGCTAGTAGTAGTCGTCGTCGCAGTAGCCCTCCTCGTCGTCGTCATGGTGGGGTCCTGTAGTAGTGCTAGTGTTGTCGTGGCGGTGTCGTGTGGTGTCGAGGAAGCATAGCTGACTTCGTCATCTGAGTCACCAGCATAGCCGCAGTCTCGAGACAGATACAAGAGCCAAATCCGCAGAAGTCAACACAACACTATGATGTCGACATTGACTTGCTGAGTATGAGTCTCATGCTGATCCCGGCCGCAGCCTTGCTAATGAATCTGGTGTTGGGAGCCACAATGAGGATTCACAGATCATTTGTTGGTGTTGTTCATGTTCGTACTGTCACGGGCTGCATCTGGGAGTACCTCCTGGATTTTCGACCAAAGAACTCTTCCGGAAGGTTGCTCCCGAAGAGGATGGTGTTGGGCTTGACCAGGGGGTGCTGGCAGTGCGGACCTTCAAAGCGAAACGACAGCATGAGCCCCGGGCGGCCTGGATGGTGATAAGGTCGGATCTAAGGAGCTAAGTTATCGCTTCCACCATGTAAATCGGCGAAGAGTGAAAAGCGAAACATGGCTTCCAAGGTGCAGGGAATGCTGGTGGATTCTTCCGGAGCTTCTGGATCCGTTTTGTAGATGTCCTGCGACTGGAACCGCAAAAGCACAGAAACGGAAACAGAGTCCTGCTACATACCGAACCTCGTGCAATGAGCATCTGACAACTTCAGCATTCTTCCAATGCCAACTCTCGAATAGGTTGTCTGCTGCTGTGATACCGGGAGTGCTTCTGCTTGGGAGTGTGTTTCTTCCGCCGAGGCTTTCCTGTGTCCTTGATGTTGGTACGGACTTGGGCACAGAAGTCGTCGAACGGCATTTCCTTTCCGCAGCCTTCGCAGGAGACGCGCGCGATGCTGCCGTGCACATTCGTCACCCGCGTCGGCGAAATACCAGTCTGCCAGGGAACGGAGAAACTTTGGGGCTTCGCTGCGATGAGGGGTTTGTTGAAATTTGGAGTCGTGTTGGGCTCCCTTGTTAAGAAACCACTGCTTAAGGGTCTATATTGCAAGCCCCTCATTATCTGCGTCTCGGATCCGGCTGTATCTCGAGCAGAGGTTTGGTGAGCAAAGCTTCGTGTTGCAGATGTCCCACACCTACGTTGTTGGAATGGCGATGCTGCACCCGCTTTGCTGCTAAGTCAAGCTATTGGGGGTTTCTGAGGCGCCGCATCGAAGCTACCTCTTGCTTGCAGCTACAAAGCTTAAAGAAAGAGTCCTGGGTTGTTTCAATCTTTCCAGACCTCTTCCTGACCCAAACAATTCCCCAGAGAATACCTCACCACGTTACGAGAGCGCGGTTCAAGACTAGGAATCTGTTTCGCAGCCAGCCTGGTAGTCCAAGCCATCAATGTTCTGTGTAAACAATCGCTTCAGCTTGCCCTCCTCTTCCAGAAACTTCATGAACCAGTGAGAAATGGTTGCCTTCCACTGTTGCCTATGCGTGCCGAGAATAAACGGCCGCCTTACCTCCAGATAGGGAAAGGGATTCTGGAAGAACATGTCCCTTTCAACCACATATGTAGGATCAAATCTCATCTTCTGGCGCTGTATGAAGCTGGCAGTTATGAGCTCGGGGCGGATGGAGTCGTAGAGACCACCAGCCGACCGGAAGTCTGGAATGCCCGCGCCCGTGGAAACACCGGCACCAGTGAGTACGTACACGGACTTGCCTGGGGCTCTCTGGCCGAAGTAAAAGCTAGAGGCCTACTAGAATCACCCAATAAGCAAACAACATCTCACGCAGACACATGTCGCTATTTTCAGAATTGCAGGACCCGGAAATCGAAAGCCGAAACCGCTTGAAGTGGAGCTGCAGGCATCGGAGCGCAGGAACGCGGCGACTCGGGTGAGGTCCGAGGCGCAGAGGCTCTGGAGCTCTGAAAGACTCAGTGCCTCGGCGTAATTAAAGAGCAAAAATTGCATGAAGCCAGCTGCTCGTAAACAGCATAACTATAGCAAGCACGGCAAAAAAAACAGTTCATAGGCAACTTACCGTGACATTCCGTGACAGAAAAACCGCGTCGTGATCGACATCATGAACACCATGGTCATCATCTTCATCACCGTCATCATCGACGTCATCATCATGAGCACAGTCATTGCCGTGGTCACTGCCAGATGAACCTTGAATATCATCCTGGTGGTCAGAAACATGAGGGGCATCATCATCATCATCATCATCATCATGGTCGGTGGCATCGTCGATCTTGTCTGCATCATCGTGGTTGCCCTCCCTCCTCCTCGTCCTACTCCTCGTTGTCGTCCGGGATGGAAAGCCAGCTACAAAATCTAGACGCTGTACAGCCCAGGAGACCGCCGAGACTGTTCTACCGCATGCAGAAACAACTCAAAATGATACATATGTTCTTCCAATTTCTTCCACATGGTACCCTCTGCTACGCGCCTCTGAAATCCTAGAGTCCTAGATGGCCGCTTTCGGAGAACATGAGTCCATCGTAATGTGCCGGCTTCCGGTTTCGGTCGGTCGATGCTCTTAAACTTCGGGATCTCTTGCTTGGGGTCCTGGCCATGGGGATCCTGGCGTCACCATAATGGGGGCCCGAAATTTCTGAAGCTCCCAAAATCGTTGCTTGTGCAAACTGCGGACCAGGCCACCTGCCCAGACTGGTAGCCCTCGGTCTCTCCGATTCCCTGAAGGCGGCTACAACAAGGCTTCACAGCGGATTACACAGGATTCTGTCATACTTTTGTCATTGAACTGAATCTGAAGGGCTTAGAACCATCGAAACTTCAGTGGGAACCATTTAGACTGACACCCAAAACTGGGAACAGGCTGTAAAATCTTCTGATCCTACACGGCCTTCAGAAGCGGGAGGCAGCACCAGCCATCGGCTTCATCCGTCTCCGAAGCAGCAAAGCCGGCCTGCCCATCATTGAGCGTCGAGGTGCAAGGTGCATTCCACGCGCTTGCTTTAACAAGATAGCCCAAGTTCCCACTGACAAGCCTCCAAGGTAGGGTGGCCCTCGTAGTCCTTGATGACGTAAAGGCACACCTCCTCCTTCTGCCCACCTTGCCAGATCGCCCGCACCTCATGGAAGTCCTTGCTGTCACTGAGGCAACAGGCTTGGGTAAGGAAAGGCTTACGGTCGAGTCAGGAGAATCGAGCATTTCAAGTGGTCCTGGTCACCAGACTGCTATACTGCATGGCATTGCATGAACCTTGACGTCAATAGACTCAAACCCCGAAACCCTATTAAACAAAAATAAAAAACGAGCAACTCAATCCCTGCACCCCTGAACCCTCGCATGACTTCTTTCATCCGAGGACCCCTCAGCTCGAAACCCTGAGATGTCCTTGGAGGCGAAGTTGGAGTTCACCAGGAACCGGAGCGCCTCGGGCTGTGCCAGGTAGGTCTGAAGGACCCTCGGAGTGCCGACGCGCTCGGGCTGTTTCCAAAGCCTGGGATGCGGGGTTTTGGGGTTTTGCGGGTTTTGAAGGCTTGGGCTCTAGGGTTCAGGTTCTCGGTTTTGGGATTTGTGTCTCGCAAAGGTAGACTCTATAGGCCCAGCCTCGAGTTTAGGATACACCCTACTCACCATACCAAAACAACCTGTGTTCAAAGGGCCCGGAAGCCGCAGGATGTTGTAGGGCCAGTCCGAGTGCAGCTGGTAGACCAGAGCCATAGCTTGCGGCTGATAGAGGGCCCAAAAGGCGTGCGTGGCTTGGGCCTTGAGCTTCGGTTGGGAGAAGTGCGCAAGTTGGGAGCAGCCGAGACCTTGTGAGGAACTCGGAGGTGCCCCAAAACCCCGTCAGGTAAGACCTTCTTCCGGGGTTGGGGTTCAAGGGTCTCGGATCCGTCTTACTCCGAACGAGAACATGCCGCTTCTTTCAAGTTGCGTCGCAGGGACCGGGATCACAAGACGTACTTCTCCGTCCATCAGGCACCGGGGGCCATTGAAGAAGTGTAGCCCCGGAGAGCATTTGATGGTCAGAGTCAAACTAAAAATTGATTAAACCATCGTTGCGCCCGAACTCTGAAACTTCATGCCCGGGAACCTCATCTCTGAATGCCCAAAGACCAGGCTCCGTCACAAACCCTCAGGATCCTCGAACTCTTGTCATACCTACGTTCGGAGTCGGCATTTTGCGACCGAGCACGCAAAAGAAATCAGAAGAAGAACCTAGAACCCAGGACCCCGACCATCTGCAAGGGAATCATCTGACGCCCCCACAAGGACCACCCACGAGGCACGAATCAAATTAAAGTCGCCCTCCACCCGCGAACAGCCCTCGGTGCCCTAACCTCGAACCTTCGAAAAGCTTCTCGATCCAACTCCCAGCCTCCATCCAGACCTCTCCACCAACATCGATAGGTTAAGCCAAGGACACTGCGTTCAAACCGCACTGACGGTCATCATCGGCATCATCACCATCATCATCGTCACCATGGCATAACCGTTTTTGGCCTTACTGTTGTTGAGTTTGCCGTAGATTGTTGTTGAGATTATCCTTTGTTGTGTTGTCGTAAATGTCCTTGCTTGTCCTGTAGTCTCTCTCTTCTTCTACTTCCTCGTGTCTTCGCGGGCTGCCTTTCCCAAGCCGACGTGGAGGAAGTGGCCCACCACCGCACCAAGGCCGAGCAGCGCGGTGTAGGCCGCGAGGAGCTGGAGGGTCTTATCAGCTTGTCATAGGGGCTCACTGCGGTTTTGTGGAGCTTACAAAAGGGGGTGGTGCAGTTTCTTGTATTTCAATGAAAGAGGGTGTGGGGCTTAGGGGTGTGGAAACTCCATGAGAGGTCTCTTTCCAAAGATACCGGGGTGCTCAGACTAAGACACCCGGATGCCCACAACCTCACACGTCGGCAAGAAGCCCCCCGCAACGATAAGAGTCGGCAAATCAAAAGAAAGTGCGCTCCGTTCGGTCTGTGGCAAACAGAATGAACGTAGTGTTTGGTGATCTGACTGCCTGCGAACATTCCACAATTTTTTGAGAAAGCCCCATTCCAGACCTTCTTTCCCACGGTGTGCCTAACTTCAAAAATGCAAGCCCCAGACCCCAATACCTAAATCCGAACACTCCAAAACCAGAACCTCCAAATGCCAGTCCTCATCCGAAAACTTCAACATGACCCCGCAGGCCTCGAGGCCCAACAGCGGTGCGCAGGCTATGAGTAGGCCGCTCAAAAGGAGTGCGAGACCCAGGAGCACCGCCGCCTCGCGCGACTGAGGAGATTCGTGCTCAGGGCTCCAGGACCTTCGGGGGTTCAAGGGGCTTTTGTCTCAGTCTCCGCTGTTTTGCTCCAAAGGCGCTTTATGGGGGATTTTGGGGCTGATCAGCGCTTCAAAAGGCTTTGGGGGCTTTGGGAATCTTACTCGCCCTGACCGACCGACCCCTTACTCTCCCCTCATCTAACTACTGTGCCAAGACTGTCCCATCACATAGACATCATGGCCCCTAGCCCTACGAAGCCCCACTAGCCATCAACAGAATCCCGAATAACCCTTGCAACCTCCTGACAACCCATAAAGCAACCTCAACACCATGGGTCATCTTTACAAATCCCAAACAACAGAAAAGACAAGCAACCCTGAACCACCCGATAACCCATAGTAGCCCTGATTTCCCTAAACCCTAAACCCTTGCTAGCCCTCTAAAAGAAAACCTTATAGCAGGAAGCCTTCAAGGATCCCTTGCATAAGAGCCCTAAACCCCTAAACCCAAAACCCCTAAACCCCTAAACCCCTAAACCCTAAACCCTAAACCCCTAAAGACCCCAAAAGAGCCCTAAAAGGTGCCTCCACAGCCCGGGCTCGGCTTCGGGAGCAATCGGCTGCCAGAACGGCCGCGCTCCAGGTGCCGAAATGGCCGCAAAGCTGGCCTTAAACCCAGTTTCCAAGCGTCTGGGTTTCAGGGGTTGGGGCTTAGGATTTCATAACTTTTGTGATTTTAGGCTTTGGGGTTTTGGTCTTAAGGCCTTGGGGCTTGGGGTTGAGGGCTTTAGGGCTGCAACATGTAGCTTTGCGGAGCTTCTGGGTTGTTTAGACTTAAAGAACCCGGCTTGTTAGTGTCTATGGCCTATGGCTTCTAAGAAGACAGCTTCATTCAGACTGATGCATCGGCCCATGCTGCGACCACAAGCATGCATCAAAAGCAAAATGCCCAACAAAATTCAAACACAACGACAATGGACATAAATATGAAGGACTGCAAAGCCTGCGATTGCGACTAGTCTTTAACAGTTGCATGCGTTCGTCTGCTATGGAAAGCCCTCTCTGGGGGCAGGCGGGCCGGCCACACTGGACATTCCGCCATATCGCGCGCATCAAGCAAGGCTTCCACGATAACACAGGACATATTAGCTGCATCCTGTTCACTCATGCGGCGTATCTTCCATCTTCTCACCCTTCGCTTGTCGATACTTGTTGCGCACGCCCCGTAGCGATTGCGAGTTGAGAGACTTGGGTTTGAGTTTACCTCTTACTTGAGACTCATGATTTCGGGTCAAGACCTTGAGGACTTAAGGCTTAGGATCTGGAGTCTATGACAACGATAATTTTTGTTCTTCCAAGGGTATGAGCATACATGAATTGGGGCTTTGAGACCTTAAACTGAATGCTGCAGTTCGGGCTCTCTCTCTAACTTCATCCCAGCGTCATGCGACAAGCAGGGACCCGCTGTAGGCCAGCGTCAGCAGAGGAAAAGCGCACCAGCGCATGGAGAGCAGGGAGTGGTAGAAGCGCCATGGGATCGGCCTCGGGGATGCGAAAGGGGGTGCGCGTTTGCGGGTTCAACTTCTTGGGGTGCAAAAAGGGCTTAGCGTCTGAAGGCTCCGGGTTCCCAAGAGAGCCAGTACAGTGCTTCAGGGTGGGAATATCCCCTTAATGAAGGGATACAGTATCGGGTACTCTGGGTTCACGTTTCGGATACAGCCTAGGGCTGACAGGTAGGGGCTGAAGGCGAGGGATTTATCTTTTGAGATCGGGCTCTTGATTCACTTCCTAGAGTCTTGCAAGGTTTAGAGCGGTACATTGGAGGGAAGGTAGACATTCCACATGCACAAGCTGTGGCTGGAAACTGCCACCCTTGCCCCGGCTTTAATGCTGGTGAAGGCCGAAGCAGGCTCTGACACGCAGAAAGGCAGACAAGCAAACATGTGCATGCATGCAGATGTGGGTTCTGAACTTCACGGATACTGGGGAGCCTCCGCTTCAGCAGGGAGGACAGCATCAGCCAGCCATGGCGGAGGAAACCACTCCACTAATTGCCGACGCTTCACGTGCAAGAAAGAATTGGGGTAGCTTGTCAGCAAGAACACGCCGAAATTCGATGAATGAGTGTTTTTGGGTGTGGACCACAAGGGCGCCACTTATGGAATATACCTCGTGGTAGGAAACGCTCCAAGGGCTGCCAAGTACTGTAGTCTGATCGACCTGGCCTGAAATGCAAGCTGTTGTCGGCTTTCCGTGCAAGGGCAGGACCTCTCAGTCATGGCATGTGCTGTTCACATCAGGGCGGCTGCACCAGTGGGTACAGCTAAACCAAAAGAGCTCGCGAGACGCACGGCAACAGTGCGCATCGATTGCGGCATTCCAGGACAAGCTGCAAACCTCTAGGCTTCCTCAAGTCCGTGGACGCGAGACTCCAACAACCACGTGTCATGAAGCTCTCAAGGCCTCTCGGCCTTGATTACTGCGGATACTATTCAGAACGCAGGTAGCCTCGAGATTTCGCAGCCTGAACGACATCTGCAAGAGATGAGGGCGTGGCTGAACATCCTTGCTGAGGGTCGCATCCTGGCATGGGGTATGGGGTTGGGGCTTCGACGTTGGATTTCGGTTAGGCTTTCTAGTGATTCTAGTGATTCGAGACAGGCTGCTCTATCTTCGCAATTCTTCGCCTACAATGGCTTCTTGAAGGGGGAAGCTTAGGCTAGCTACCGCAGATGCACACAATCCTGCTAGAATTCCCATAGTTCCAACGAATTGCATAAATCACGACAAGATTTTGCCCATCAACAGCAGGGTGCTGGGTGGCATTTTAGGTGATTGAAGGTGGTTTCGTCCTTCGAGGCTCCGGGAGCTGGGAATGACGCAGGTTGCACTTGAAACACGAGCTGCAGTGGCTGGAGATGAGTGTAGTTGGCGTAGGCCATATAGGCATGGGGTGAACTTTTACAGTCAGAATCCCAAACCGTGCATCCTGGACCCAAACTCTAACCCTAGAGACCACAGAGCCTTGAGCCGTAATTCAGGCAGGGCAGAAACCGGCCTGCTGTGCCAACTCCTCTGTCACGATGGCGTCGAAGACGCGCGTGGCCTCAGGTTTCAGGGGATGTCTCCTGAGGATCGAGGCCCCTAAAAACTAAACCAACCCCAAGCCCCAAACCCTAAACTGCACCGCAAACCCTTCTGAACTCAACTCCAAGCCAAAACCTAAAGTCTGAACCGTAAACCAAACCGCAAACCCTATACCCTGAACACTGGTTAAACTAAACCTGGAACCTGGGATCCGGGCTGGGCGTCTCAGATTAGCTGTGTCAAGCATAAGCCGACCGACTTTAGCTTTGCGAAAAAAAAAGGAGCTTTTTCTGAAGTATACTCCGGTGTGCGGCAAATGTCGCTAGCCGATCAGGCTATGTATATTGTATATACTCACATACACATATATATATATACACACACATGCATACATGTGTATTTGTGTATATGTAAGTATGTATGTATGTATACATGCCATGCATTCATGCAGGCAGGTAGGAAGGAAGGAAGGTAGGTAGGTAGGTACATATGTATGTATGTATGTATGTATGTATGTATGTATGTATGCATGCATGCATGCATGCACGCATGAATGCATGTATGCATATATGCATGTATGCATGTGTGTGTGTGTAGGGATGTATGTGTGTGAAAATATATAGATACACCTATTACAGAATGTGCATCTCAGTATGGTATGTCTGCATGTATGTGTGTAGGGATGGATGGATTGATTGATGGATGGAAGGGTGGATGCCCTAGTTGCTGTTGATATACAGATGTACATGCACACACACACACACACTATCGTGCTATGTGTGCATAGTTTCATGCCAGTCTTCTTTGCATGCTTAATGCTGATACCTATCTTTGTATGCCCATACTCAACTATGTATACGGTGTGCATGTCTGTGTGTATATAGAAGGCATTTGCTTATCTATTTATTTTCTTTAGCTTGGCTAAACATGAATACATGTCAATGTACACGTGCATACATATATGTATGTATGCATATTATATGTCTATACGACACGTGTACACATGTATACATACATACATACA
>CAJNJA010043664.1:288-26858 GCA_905231915.1 Symbiodinium necroappetens | reverse complement strand
CGCCTCCTCCTCCTTATCATCATCATTGCCCTTCTCCCGCCTCTGCCGCCTCCTCCGGAGACCCCTCCTCTTCGACCTCCTCCGGGGGCATCTCCTCCTTGGCTCCGGGCCCATGTAGCCATCGCCGGAGAAAAACTCCGCCAGCTCAGCCGAGTCGATCGAGTTGATCACCTCCTCCTCCTCGACTGGCTGGGTCGTCTCAGGAGCCTCGGAACTCAAAAGTAAGTCTGTTTCACAAGTAAACACAAGAAATACAATACACGAAATTAGAACACACAGCAATGGAAATCAGATGGTTTATGGGTTTATGTGTATAAGCCTAAACCAAATCCAGTAAAAAGCAGTGTACGCAAAAAATGCATGTCACATGTGGCACACGTGCGAAGCGCAGAAGCCCACAAGTTGTTTTTGTTTCAGCCTCCTCGTGCGGAAGTAAAAGCTCCCCAAAACACAGACACACCAAAGCCCTCGTCGGTGTGTCGCAGGCCCACCAGCAGGCCTTGAGACATCATCCTACTAGGTACTCGCCTTGTAGGACCAGGAACGATGCTGTGCGACCCGACCCGAACAAACTCTCTAGAAATCACAATCAAAGAACCAGGCTAGCTATATAGACCTCAGCAGCCGATTCCGGCTGAGCTGCTCAAAGATTTGACAAAAGGCCTTCCCTCCCTGCTTTTGTACAGTTCTGGCACACATGGCACACATAGTCCCTTCTCCACATTTGGGACGAGCTGACGGCAAATATCAGCATGACTTCTCGGAGTACATTTTCCAATTTGCACAAGCCGTATTTCGGCTTCTGGTTCTGCTCGGATTCCTCCTTGGTTGCCTCCTTCATGGGTTTTTTCACTTTCATGGGGTTCTTACCGGTGGTCTTCTTTTCGGTGGCTTGGGCAACCTGTTTGGGCACAAAGTTCATGGCCTCCACCAACAGCTCGGATGGGTTGCAGCCTTGGTTCGTTTTCTTGCTGGGGAGCTCCGCCGGCTTTGTCTCGATCTTCGGTTTTTCAGGTGAGTCCTTGGTTTTGTTCCTGCCTTGCTGAAAATGCCGGGCAGGCTTGGGAAATCGAGGGCTCTTCCTGCCAATGCACTTGGCTGCTTCGCCTTCTTCGCAGGAGGCTCGGTACCCTGAGTGCTCAGGGTGGAGGCTTTCTCAAGTTCTCCTCGCCTCTCGTAAGGCACCAAAGCAAGAGATCCCAATGAGCTGTACACAGAGGCCGAGGACCTGGCGGCAAAACCTTACATATATATATATAGAAACATCACGAAAAAGGGCCGAGCTTAAAAAGGCGGCACACCCATACATGCAGCACAGAACAGCATGTTACTGTACCAAAAGCAAGCAAGGATACCCGTGGCGGCAAGGGGTGGCTTCGTTATCGTCATCGCCAACATACCAAGAGAGAAGTTCGATTTTGTCAAGGCACAGGTTGATTCCCATAACATCGCTTGCACCAAGCATTCTTGTAACCCTGGTTTTCAAAGCTTCGCTCATTTTCACCGGTCTAAGAAAGCTCAAGAGGAGTTTCATGGCCATGTCCATGCGGTCGCGGTGGGTTTGCGTCCGAGTTTCTGGCAAGAGCAAGGACTGGTTCGCATGCAAGAAGCGGAACGATGCAATGACCTTCGTGCCAAGGAGTTTCGTGTTAGCTGCCAGGTCAAGGAGATCATACAAAAGTCCACATGCCTTCGCGACCCACTCCGCATGAACTGGGGTGTGCCAGTCGAGCTGGGTGGGACGACCGGGCGGTGGGCTGATCAGTGTCCGAAGGTTTTTCGTGTCCTTGTACTCCAAGAACTTGCCAATGACCTTTCCTAGATCATCCACTGAAATGCTTGGGTCTGCGACTAACCGCTTGGATGATGCCTTAGCACCGCTTTCTTCAGCATCATCCACCTCCCGTCGCTTCTCCTCCATGATGGCATCTAGAGAGGCCATGCTACCAGAAAGTTTGGTACAGAGCAGCAACAAAGGCACCACAAACTCAGACAGCTCAGAGTCTTTCAGAGCAAGACGTCCTTCCCGAGAACAAAAAACCTTGTCGCAGTCAAATAAATCATTCCGACACAAAAGTGTTCCCAAGTAAAACTGGCCCCCTACTTGCATCCAAGCCACATCCTCGCAAGTAAAAACAACGACATTCTGCATACAAAAAACACAAGAAACTTGTTATTCTGTTTATCAAGTCGTGTTTTTTTAATGACAAAATGTACTTAGTTAGGTTATAACCTAAATTAATTTAGGTTGCAACCTAAATTAATTTAGGCTACATTTTACGATGATTTTTTCGTACATCATACAACCTAAATCATCGAATTTAAGATGAATGTCCAGCAACTTAAAAACAGGTAATCCGGAGACTGAGGGAAAACAGATTATCACGGTGCAAGAATCTCCGTGTGCAGGGGAAAACTCCCCGGAAGGCAAATTTGACTGTCGTCAAGCAAGCCGCAGCAGTCGATTTGCAAAGCAGCTGCAGAAACAAATGCACATTCACCAGCTTCAAGCCGCACAACTGCGAAAAGGCAGATTCCGGTATTGCTTAAGGGAAAGGCCGTGCGACGAACTCCGTTCCGGCTTCGGGTGTTAAACCCTATCATCTGTTGCGGACGGAGGTCGCAGAGTATTGGTTGAGACAGAATGATCACTCGATGTTTGCAAAAATGCGAAGAGCAAAAATTGCGCTAGAACGCCGGTGTATCTCTCAGTTGTTTGTGAGCATTTCTGTCTGTCAGTAGCTGGGTTCTATGCTTGCCGATGTTTATTTGACTTGTGTTTCTTTTCCGACAAGTACAAGACAGCTCAGACAAAGACGCGGAAGCTAACACGAAAAACAGAGATTTGCTTTGGAGGCGTTTTGAGAGACGTCAGTGGCGTACAACCCGTTCTTGACATGCTGTGCAGTTGTCAGGATTCTACCCTAGTGATCCAGTCCAAAAGTTTTGTGTGAAATGGGTCGCGGGGAAAACTCAAGAAATCGTGAAACGAAACGAAACTTTCTAGATTTGCATTGAAGCCGTACGGAGCGATGTCGATGGCGTACAACCGCGTTTCACCTATGTTTCGGTTCTTTGGTGTAATATGCTGTTGCCAAAATTCTTTCCAGGTGATCCGATTCCTGTACCGGTAGGTTTGAGATACATGGCGCACAGGAAACTTTAATACAACTCAGACGTTGACTCAGACGGCGTGCAACCGCGACACAACTATATTTCAGTTTCTGCAGAAGCAGGCGCGGGCAAGAAAGGGCCGGTTACGTACCTATAAGCAAACCTGCGCAACAACACCCTTGAAGTGTTTCGCTACTTTCCGTTGGACGGTGTCCTCGATCCTCTGACTCCTCCTCGTCGTCTGCTTCATCCTCTGTATAAAGCGGATCCTCCTTGATCTTCTTCGTCTGCTCCTTCTTGTTTTCCTTTCTCTCCTTCTTCACTCGAGAGGCTCGGAGTTGGCGCTTGATGGCCTGGATGGCCGCCTGCAGGAGGTGAGGCCTCTGCTTTGTGTGCTTCTCGTCACAGGTGGAACACGGATTGTGAAACGGTTTCAGAATGTGTTCGCCAACTGACGCAGCAGGCAAGAGACCGCTTTCCCTGAGTTCGCGTCGGGACGGCATCCGTTAATTGAAAGATAGCCCACTGCTCTTTCAGCTCCGCGATCCTTGGCGTTATCCTCAGCCGCTGTTTGGCTTCGGCTTCAACCCCGCGGTCCTCCTCACCAACTCCTCGGTCTCCTCTGGAAGCCCTGGTCTCATCTCCTCAGCAATGCCTTGTTGGATCTTCTTCCTCTTCTGCGGACCTTGTTCGGCCGCTTCCTTGCCTTTGCTTTGATCTGCTGGTCCGGCTCACCAGCAGGGCGATCTCTTCCTCCTTCCTGGGCCGGCTGGCCCTTCGCTTGGCCTTTCTTGGCCTTGCCCTTGTTGGGTTTTCCTTTGCCACCCTTGTGGCCTTCTTTCTTGGATCGCTCGCGATCCGTCGCCGTCTTCACCGACGGCTGCCGGGAACGCCGAGCGCTTCCACGGCGAGCGGGGGAGCACCGGAGCGCGTCTACCCGCCGAGGGGAGCACCGAAGCGTTTCCTCCTCGCGAGCAGCCCTGAGATCAGTGACACAACTCCGCCACCATGCAAAAGCAAGCACAAGCAAAAAATGGCCGGCTACGTATCTGTAACCAAACCTGCACAACAACACTTTTGAAGTGCTTCGCTGACTTTGATCGGCAATCACAGTCCGCACGTGAACAGGCTTATCTTGTTGACAGTTTCTTGATACTCACGATTCTGCCTTAGCGATCCGGTCCGTTGGCTTTGAATGCATGCGGCGATACGTCGGTAGCGTGCAACCACGACACACCTACATGTCGCTTTCTTGCTGTACTGTGTTGTTGTTACGGTCTCTAGTATACAATGAAAGCGCATGGTTCCAACTGGCGATTATATCCGGGGGCGGGGGGGTGCAGCCCCCCCCCATTTGCAAAAACATTGTTTGGGTTGTGAACGGGTTCATGTGGGTCTTCTGTTTTTGCTGGCAGGATCTTACGGGGGGGCACAACCCATTTTATTTGCAAACAGAAAGCCTGGATGCTACTTTTGAAAACTTCAAGCAGTCATGCGCTTGACAAATTTCGTTTTGATGGGGCGATGTTCGAAGAAAGCGGGGTTGGGGTGTGTACCTTTTGCCAACACAACGTCTTATTTCTGGGGCTCGGACAGCCCATATGGGTTCTGTTTTTGTTGACAGGCTAATATTTTAAGCGAGCTTGCTTGGCCAAACAAGCCCCGCCGTGGACAGGAAACTATGTATGACAATGTATGATGGATTTTGATTTTTGCTGGCGCGATGTCCTTGAAAGCAAGCTTACACGGCTTAAGAAGACAAGCGGGGGTTGGGTGTCAGCAGCTTTGTCTCACGAGCGGGGGGGAGGGTATTTTTTTAACATAATAGGACAAGTTGCAAGACTGGTCAGATTGAGAATAGGAGTGATACGAATTTCAGTAGTGGTGATGTAACAGTTTTATTACTAGTAGCTAGTAGTATTCGTGAAAACAACAGAAATACCGCAAAATAGTGAGGCCAGCGGACCAGCGATAGGGTACCGGGAGGGGGGGACCGCGGACATGGAGCAGGGAGGAAACAGCACAAAGAACGAAAGACCATGGAACGGGACCGAACCAAACTCCCCCTTCAATAATTCTCACCCACGCATCGACCACGAGCCCCTGCTTCATACTCTTTGATGACGAACGCCCCCCCTTCGTGCTCTTGCAAGGTTGGCAACAGCTCCCGCCTCCTCCTTTGCCCCCCTTTTCCCTGGCCCCGCAAGGGTTTCCTGGTTCCCCATCGGCGGATCTCACCTTTAATAAATCTGAATCCGAACCCTGAACTTTATGTTTGCCCCCGCACCCTAAATCGCCAAAGCTAGACAGCTGGACGTAAACGTAAACTAGAGCTGCAACACGTTGCGTTCCACATCCACACCCTAATGTCGAGTGTACGTGCTCTTGGGCAGTGACATGATATACGTAGGACTAGAAAGCCGTACGTGGAGTCACGGCATCAACGACGGCAGGGACCTGGGTCCAAACCCTAGAGTACCCATGTAGGCTTCGGGATTTTGTACCGGTTTTGTCCCATGCTTCGTTTGGAGTTTGCTCGCTTCAGATGCCTGAAACCTCAATCCAAAACCCTGCAACTTCAAATTGAAGCACTGAAACCCATGTTTGAACATTCAGAGGAGTCCGCGCATATTGAGGATACTACCACGCCGAAACGGCGGAAACCTCAAGAAAGATTGCAAGCCCGAATGTGTTGGATTTGACGCAGGTGCCACCCGATGCCATGGGATTCGAGGCGATGTGGTTGGGCTTGGGCCGAGAATGTTCGCTGTTCGAGGTTCTGCCACTCCCTAAACGCTCAACCCTCGTTGCTGCTTGAGGTTTTGAGAGGATTGCGAAGCCTGTGATTGCCTTTGGCTTCCTCGGGTTCTGAACGCGAACATTACCGAACGCCCGAATCCACAAGGGCTGGTAGATTCTTAGTCTTATGATTCTGTCTTACGACTGTCTGCGCTAGTAACATGACCTGTCTATATCTGGGTTTTCTGAATCGTAAACCTTAAATTGTACATATTCTAAGCACACGAACTCCAAACCGGAATGCTTTAAACACCCACAATCGGGGCCAAGCATTGATCGGTTTCCGGAGCTTTAGTCTCCATAAATTAGATCTTCCATGCGACATCACGTAAGGTTTGCGGGACCTATGTCGAGCCCAAGTTGAGGGTGACCATCCGAGTCGTCCTGGTTTATGGGTTTGGTGCTCCCCTGAAGCCTGAACCTAAGCCCCAAGCCTTCCCGAAGGCTCTAAGTCCAAATGGAGTATATACTTGCGTCTCAGTGGTGATTTTCATCAGTTGTAAACCGGATTCAGCAGGGCCTGGCTGAAATCAGCCAAACGAAAGTAGGAACGATATTGCGCAATCAGGTTGCTGCACTGGTGGCTTCAATCAAGGCCAGGTATATTATATATTCGTGAATACTCTTAGGGCCTCCGAGACCGGAATTCATCAATAAGCTAGTGAGTACCTGGAAGACTTGAAACCTAATCCCTCAGCCGAACGTCCCGAACTTTGAACCCCCATAATTTCTTCGACCCTCAAACCTTGGCCCCTGGGCACTGTGGATGTTTTTTCTCGCCTGCTTCGCAGGCTACTTGGGCTCTCGTCCGGAGGTTTGCCGAAGAAATGCCAGGAGGTCGGCTACGCCTGATGAATGTTTGGGGAGAAGAAAGCTTGGGGTTTGCAGGTCTGAGGTTTCAGGGCATTGTGTTTCAGGGTTTGCTGCGTCGGGTTGGCTGTCAAGTTTTGGGGGATTTGGCTACAGTAGGGTGTAGGGTGTTGAGCTTCAGCCGAGAACCCGAAACCCAACCCAGTGCCCGGTGTCCTAAACCCCAGACTTCAAGCTTCCATTGCTCCTTTCTCTTTGCAGCTTCACCCGGCTGGTTCAAGATTCCTAAACCTGGAGTACAGTACAGTGTACCCGGGTTCACCTCAATTGGGGTTTCGGGTTTGTGGTTTTTGTAGGCAAGCTTCTTATGTAGGTAGGCCTAAGGGGAAAAAGGCGTTGCGGTGCATGCCTCATGGACGCGGGAGGTGGGCTTATGTTGTTCGCCGCACTTTATATCCTCTCCATGACTGCCGACTAGTTATAGATGGCATTTGCACTTTTCGTGGGTTGCAGCAGTTGAAGTGTGAGGGTGTTCCTGGGAATCGGACATCTGCGCTTGCACCGGCTTGCAGGTTTGTGTTTGTGAAACCAAAGCCCTCTACCGGTTCGAAATTCTGTATACACCTCTTCGGCGTCATGTGGAAAGGCATGTTCCGTTTAGTCTTTAGTTCTTTAACCCTGCAGCAATAATCTCAAGCACTAGGTCACACCACTGGGCCTCTAAGTACATGGGTAGCATTTCTGGGCAAACGTGCGCAAGCACTAACGTTTTCAGTCGGTGGGCAGCTTTGTGAACCCCAACCGCTGCCAAGAAACCAAAGCCATCATCAGTATATAGTAGAGTAGATAGATGGAAACCCGACAAGGTTCGCGACGGTCGAGGCTTCAATGGCTAAGCGCTTTGTCGGGCTTGTAAACCCGGACACCGTAAACCCTTAACCCTACTTTGGGCCCCTCGAGGTGCTGAGCCTTGGCATGGCTTCGGGCTTTCAGGGACTACGGGCTCTGAGGCGGAGTCTGAGAACCAATAATTTAATCAATTCCAAACGTTCGGAAGCCCTATCAGGCTATGCCGACCTTTGCATGGTACACTGGCCGAACACGGCTGAACAGGTGCCGTGGGTTTCTCCTTTCGCGATTCAGTGCCAATGGTGCGTGGGATCAGAGTTCCGCAAACTGTCGTCGGTCCTGTGTGCGATGGCCAGAGCTACAGATTTAGAAGAAACCCCGAAGACCTTATCCCAACCCTTAGGGGAGGCACCATAACTTGACACCCTCTACAGCACACCATGGAGACCCTTAGATAAGACTGGAGCATGGATCTTCTCAGTTGCTTGGCATGGCAGGCACCCGCCTCCGTGAAGGCCTCGAACAACTAGTGACTGGTGAAATTTAGCCTACCTTTTCCATTGGGGTCTAATGAAGGGTCCATTCGGGACCATGGGTTTGAGTTGAGGATGCAGCATGGTTTTGGGCGTAGTTGTTTTTGCTGTTGCGTTGCTCCAACTTTGAGAAGACGTGTAAGTACAATGTGTAATTGTATGAGGTTCTGCATGAACTATGGTATTGCGCCGAGAGGGCAAGGGAGTCCTCACCCAAAAGCCCGAGTACGTCCTGAATACAAAACACTGGCCAGTCTCTACCGTGAACTCAGAAGCTTTTTTTCCATAGCCGCAAGCCGTAGTGCATGATCAAACCCTGAATTGAATCATCTTACGCCGCAGAACAAACTAGACTTCAAACTTTGAGCACCTCAAGTCCTGCACCCAATGAAGGCACAGATGAAACAGTCCGGTTCATAGACTCTTAGCACTGAAAATCAAACAATGTCCGTCAACCCATACGAGAGGTTCAGCAAAACGGCCCTGTCACAAACTAGCATCCGGCGTGTGAGCGGTCCTTGCACAACCGCCTGAAAGCCAGTGAAACCCGAAAGCTGCGAAATGAGACAGGACCCTGAACTTTGGTCGGTGTTGGAGCGTGTTGGCACCTGGAAGGCGGGGAATCGAGGAGTGACAACTTTCCTCAAACTGTTAGGCCACTTTGGATTTAGGTTTTGTTTCTAAGCTGCAGGTCCGCGGTTCAAACTTCCTAACTTAACCGAGGAAACACCAACCTAAGGGGGTTTTGTCTGGAGTTCCCCTGTAGAGTTCCAGTTATGAGGCGCCAGTGATTGACCGCAAACAGCTGCGATCCGGAGCAGGCTCTGGAGGCGGCCCACGACATGGGCATCTGCAAGGCAAGCGAGGGCAGGGGTTCAGGGCATAACGGGCCTTGCATTACACTCCAATGTTCGCAAGGAATCGTTTTGACCACTGTTCCTAGGGATTAAGTCTGTGCAAATTATATTGGCGAGGTCACACGACGTCACCTCGAAAATTTCCGAACATAGCGACCGCAGTCGTCCCAAATTAAGCCAAATTATAGTTAGCGACGTAGCCCTTGGCCCCATGTTGCTCTATGTGTTGTGTGTTACTCGAGACTCAACGAAAACCGCAAATCAGATGGTGGACACCCAAAACACCCTATATGACTCAGATAGGCTCCTTTTGCTGGAAACAGCCTATTTGACTCAGATAAGCTCCTTTTCCTGGGGACCCTTTTGGCATCCCGCAAGCACCCTATTAGCACAGATAAGCAGATGTTGTTGCTCTTGGGACCCCAAACCAGCCTATCTGACTCAGATACGCTCGTTTTTGTTGGTGAGCAGCAAAAAGGTGCCTTGTGGCACCCCCCACAACACACAGTTCGGCCCACGTACTGCCCCAAAACGCCCGCTCCCAGACAAGAGCACCCTATTTTCGCTGTTTTAATTTTTGTCGTAAAAACACCTTCTCTGACTCGGATAGGCAGCTGTTTTGCTTTGGGACCCCGAAAACACCCTATCTGACCCAGATAGGCTCCTTTTGCTGGTGCCTTGTGGCATCCTTTAAGCATGCTTTCAGCATGGACAGCCAGTTGTTGTGTTTTCGGGAACACGAAAACACCTTATCTGACTCAGATAAGCTCGTTGTGCCTTCTCTGGCACCCCAAAAGCACACTCTGCCTGGCCCAGAGACTGCCACCAGCCCCAAACCCACCAATTTCGAAATTGAAATGAAATAGCGACCGTTTTGCAGAAAGTAGCCGCGAACGTCACCCGCCTAATTTCGAGCTGTACTTATTATAAGTTGCGCAGTTAAGTGCGGGTTCCACATTGCTTCAGGGGGGGTAAGGTTTGGCGGCCTGGGGCTATGTCGGGTAAGCTTAGGTTTATACATGGGCCGTTGAAATTCCATGGTCTGGGGTTTAATTACAGGGTGTGTATTTGGTTTGGTATTAGTTGCCTGTTCGTGTTCCGTGGCGTCATCAGTCACAGAAGTTCAGTGCGCTGCGCACTAAAAATTCACCACGCAGCGCCCTAATCCGGCACCAAACCGCGACCCAGAAAAAAACAAACCTAAAGCTTCTAGCTTTCATTCCAATCACTTCAGCATGATAAATCAATAGTGCTCATTCTCCCTGGGTCTACAGGAACCAAGTTGCTTCAAACAGAATTAGTATTATACAGTATCAGTACGAGGTCACCGGCCTTCCTGAAAGGTCCCATGCACTATACAATTGCTCCCTGCGTCCCAATTGCTGTACAAAAACAGCCTGACACGAAGGTTAATGGGTGGTTGCTCGTGCAAGTGTGACTCATGCGCCTGATGCGGTTTGAGCGCTTGAAATGTGGATCTTCAGGACCCTAGCTGTCGGGAAGTCCGTTGAACGTTTGAGCCTATGCTTCTACCCCTAGCACCTCCAGCTCGCGACATCACCGTGCAGCTCGTGGCTGATGTGCACTCCAAGAAGTCTGAGCTCATGCACGTTCTGAGTAATTGCACGGAAAAGTAGCAACAAAAAGCAACAACTTTTGCTGAGCCCATTTGAACCAGTCCTTGTTCTTGCATGCTACCGATACCTGGCAACTGATGAACCGCATTAGGTCAAGATGTTGAAATACGCATCGATTAGCGTCCACACTCGGGAAACCGCTTTCAAGCAATCACCTCTATTGACTCTATTAGCGGGTGTCCTTGCAAGTCTTGGATCCCGCAGTGGTGATGAGGCCTTGGGCGTGAGCAACTTCATGCTGAAGCATCTCCAGGAGGGGGGTGACGTGATTTGTGGCCAGATGTTTGTTTCTGGACTTCGGTTTGTTGCTGACAGTGACACCGTAAAGATCTAGACTAGTCATGCGGTTAAAGCACCCTAAACTTGAACGGAAAGAGATTAGATAAACTCGACTTGCACCGATAGTCGTTGTTGTTCGGTCAGGGCACTTTAGCATGAGGTGGGTTGGAATCGTTTGCATACCGGAGCACTCTTAGGGCGAGTTCCAAGTGCCTGAATTGCCAACTCCCCGCCATTCCCAAACTCCGTCACCAAACCCCTCCTCGACAGCACAAAATTTCCTCAAAGCTGAGAATCCCAGACACCCAAACCCACAACTCTGAAGCCCAAAAGCTTGAAACATGAATCAACACAATTCTATGACCAAGGCAGATCACATAGCCTAAAACCCCCTAGGCCCTGAAGCCGCAGCCTTACTGGAGGAGCTTCAGAGATATGCCCGCGTTCCCCCAGCGGTGACTCAAATCGAGTGGCCCGGCGGCATGGGGTTGTGATCACAGGCGAGATCCTCGGATGCCAAGGCCTTGGCTTCGAGAGTGTAGGCTTTCTCATGCAAGCAATGCAAGCAGTGCGTCACAATAATTATGTCGATCCTTCAAATCCTGTATAGCTAATTGCAATACAGCAAGCTCGCATGTTTCGTGGGATTTGAGGCTTTGCGGGAGGCATAGTACCAATCATACCAATCCCGCCTTTTTGCTTGTGCTCAGGAAGCGCGCCCCCAAACATGAACGAATACATAACACCAGTTTTTTCGTGGACAAATGTTGGGGCTCCGGCAAGCTCGCTCGTTTGATCATTTTCGGTGGGCGGTCGCCGAAATTCTAAGACCAGGCTTCCCAGATGCATTGTTCCACAAGCATGTGGTGTTCCAAAAAGTGGGGTGGGATGGGATGGAACACCAACAATGCTTATGCACTTATGCATAGCAGACCCCTGAAAAAGCATGCGTTTAGGCGGGGCTTGGCTGGCAGGAAGCAAGTTTGGAGCACTTTCGGGTGGAATGGGATGGGAGGGCTTGGCTTGGGCTCCGGGAAGCCAGCTTGTAAGATTATCGTGGCTGGGACATGAGATCTGTACACCAAGCCAAAGCTTTTTTTCATTGAGTTTGCAGCACTTTCGGGTAGGACCGCACGGCAGCAGATTGGTCCCGATGGACTTCAGGCCTGTTCAGGAAAGTCAGACACGTGCGGACGCTGCATCGCCAATCGACTCTACAGAGTTTGAACATACAGCCTCATGAGTTTGCTGTTTTTGTTTTCAAGATTTTCCCGAGTCGACCCCGAAACACTCGGCGAGGCGAGTGCAGTAGTCAAGTGTGACGATACACCTGGGCTTGTATGGCAGCGAAAATGATTTGAACATTCACACACAGAACCGACCAGTCTAAAACTACATGAAGGGACTATCTTTGGCTCCGAGCTGCGGGGCCACCTGGAGAAGATGCCATGGACAACGCATTGAAGATTGAGACCTGGGGGTTACCGGGTTGGGTGGTTGCAGCTTCGGCTGAACTGAAAAAAAGGGGCTTCAGTAGGGGTTTTTATTGTTTGTATACTGTATTCGGGATCCATTAGGCTTATGGGGGAGTCTTCGTCATAGTAAATTCGTTTCAGAAGGTGCCATCAAAAAAACTAAAGTTTGGAACAGCTTGTCCACAATGAAGACAACCTGTATCTGCCTGTCTATGTAAATGCGTAAGCACGTACATGTTCGCAGTTTGTTCGATCCAGCTAAGGTATTCTCCTACGGCGCCTTTGACCGATGCGTGAAGCTCGGAAAATGACTGAAAAGGTTGTCTCGTGAGTTGGTCCTTAAGGCCTTATAAATAAGTAAGGTTTGGTTTAGACGATTCGAGTTTTGACAGGCTTACCCTGAGCTTTGACATGAACCTTGAGCCGTAGCCTAGCGGCCTAGAAGGACAGTATGCAACATCGGGCTTCGCTTGCAGCTGTGTTGAGGTTCAGGATTGGCTCAGGGCTCGGGACAAGCCCTCGAGATCTGAATCTGAATAAGCCATGACCCTAAGGATGGGGCAGAAGCACATTATCGCATTGGCTTGGGGCTTCGCCAATCTAAATAGCACAAGTACCTCCAAAGGGATCTGCGCGCTGCGCAGAACCGGTACGAAAGCAAGAAGCACCCTCGTTGTTAATCCTTACGCCTTCGTGCACCCTAAACCCGGTCCCGAAACTCGAAACCGCCCCGTTAGACACTGGCAACGAGGTCCCCTACACCGCTAGCTTCATCAGTAACAGTTCGCAGGAACCCCGGACACTAAACACTAAGCACTAAGCACCATTCCGGAGCCCGAAAGGGTAGCAGCGCATTCACTCAAAAGAGCGTCAGCCGCAAATTGACGAAAAGGTTTTGCTCGCGGAATTTGCAGTGTTCGTTCGAGGCCCTTCCCCTTTGAAGGGGGGCTCGACAACCCTATGTAGTTGGCTAACGACCCAAAGAACACAGAACAGACGAAAGTCTCAGGAGGAAGCCGGCACTTTTTCAAATGCATCCCCCTGCCAAGCTGCTCAATCGGTGCACGCGGGCCTTGATAGGCAAAACGGCGTTGCAGTGACTGGTTCAGTCAAGAACGAGGGCCAGATTCACATCGGACCGACTTTCTTTTGACTGAACCATGTATCCCATAGCCCCTGGTACAGGAAGAGGCATTCCTTTGGATCCTCAGCCTGTTGCAAAAGAGTCTTGAACCCGAGCTCGTTTAGCGTCCACCGGCCGGTAGTCATCACATGCCGCAAATAATTGCCACCGGTGCTTTTCGTCAAGGAGTCAGAAATCATGTTTCTTCCATCAATCCATCGCACTGTTCCTCCTTTGGACAGTTCGTGTTTCACAATCGAAATGTCGATGGCGGTGCGCTTGTCATCGATCTGACTGTAGGGGCAGGTCTGTTTGGAAACAGCATCGTAGAGTGATTTGGAATCAGTAACAGCAAGATACGGAAACTTGGTCAGAGCGCCTTCCCAGTCCGGATCCTTGCATGTCTCGCCTCGAGCCTCACTCATCAAAAATCTATGCCAATGAACGTTACCAATCCCATTCACAAGGGCCTGACATTCAGCAGCTAAGGTGTTCACAACCTTCCTTTTCAGTCGGTAGCTTGTCCAGCTGGTGATCGAAATCAGGGCCGAAGGTTCAAATTGAAGATCTTGATCATGGAAAATAATCAAGTGCCCACCCGGACTTTGCATCCGCCGATTCTGAAGAAAACCTTCTGAAATCTCCTGATGCCGAAGTCCTGGCTCTGCCTTCTGAAAAACTGTCTGCCCGGTCCAGGGCTCGCCAGGGACTAGGCCGAGCTTTCCTGATTCCAGGTGTCCACTTGCTCTCGCTCTGCGCCGTCTTGGCGCAACCTGGTCGTGCGGGAAGCGGCCAGACCATGCAGATCTGGTCCTGAGTCCGTCATGCCTGGGTGGAACAAGGTTCGCCGAGGTTTAACATGATGTCTGATCCAACATTCTGGAGTCTCAGTCCAGAAGTCAGAGGAATCATCCTCTCGGGCCTGGCCATCCTCAGCATTGCCCCACGAGGCATCTGTTACCACGCTAACTCTAAGTTTGTTGATAGGGATCGGAGTCACACGAACACCTACTGTAAACTTCTCCGCCTCAGCGGCCAATTGGTTAGCCGACAGGATATCACAGACACGGGGCTTGGGGAACTGCTGCTGGAGCAACGAGACTCTTCCACTCAAATCAGGTCTTGTTTCCTTAGCGAGCCATGACAAGGCTCCGACCAACGATCGAAGTTGAGCAATTTCCTCTTCAGAACATTTGGAATACCGCTGGGCCTTTCTAGGTTTACTCAACACGATTCTTTGGACCTTCTCATGAACATAATGCGCTTGATCAATCAAGATGCTACCGTCAGGCTGTGGCGTGAACTGCTTGCCCGTGAATCTACCACTGCCGTACTGAAACTTTCCCAGTTTGTATTTCTGATTCAGGGTTTCCATTCTCTCTTGATGCTCCGGGCCACCACCGTGCAACAAATCATCAGTGGCAACCGAAACAATCCCCAAAAGCCGATCCCAACCATGCTTGCTTTCATCCTGAAGAAAATAAATGCACGGATCAGCTAAGCTCTGAACATACCCTAGCTCCTCAAGCAGAACCTTTCGAAGGTGCCGAAACCACGCCATGGGACCATCCAATAATCCGTAACAAGTCTTCAAGAGCTTGAGAAGTTCCCCTTTTTTGCATCCCGGGAACGCCCTCTGGGGGCTGCTCGGCATACAATTCCCTCGAAATCGGATCCCCTGAATGAAAAGCCTGAGTGAAATCCAGGAAACCCATCTTCCAGCCCTTGCTAACTATAACCTGAGTCGTGAACATGACCCCTTCGCTAACTATAACCTGAGTCGTGAACATGACCCCTTCTCTTGTGACTTGCGGAGTTGCTGAGTCTAGGTCCTCAGCTCCTTCTTCCGAGAAGCCTTTCATGACATGTCGAACCTTGGCTTTACAAAGGCCCCCATGGTTGCTCGAGAGCAAAGTGCCCTCCATGTTGGCTTTGTCAACATCACAGAGCTCCAAGGGCTTCACGGTCCTAACATAACGCGACTCCATGATCCGGTCTGGACGGGTCCTTCGGACTCGTTCACTCTCCTCGGCTGTCAGCTTCTCATAGGCCTGGGTGTTCAGTTTGTTCTGGATCTCCTTCTCGGTGGCCTTGAGGAAGCACTGGAGGTCCTTCTGGTTCAACTCCTTGAGCTTCACCTCCTTGCGTTGCCTGGTCTTGAAGAGGGTCTCCAGCTTGGCGTAGTAGGCCTCCAGAATCTGAACCCTTGTTCGCTTCGCCGGTGGTTCCGGCACGCCTTCCTCGTCGTCCTCGCATGACGCGGGAAGAAGCGCCGCCCCTGCTGGTCCCGGTTGGGACTCCTCGAAAGTCTCTTCCGTCTCGGCGGGTCCAAGTGGAACCGCCTGGGGCATGATCACGTCGTCCTGTTCGTCCCGCATAGGTTCCGGTAGAGCTCGTTCTGGCATCCTCTTGCCTCGGACGCGTCGTAGTACTGGTTCTGGTTGAGCCACGCCCTCCTCTCCGTGGTCGGGCTCGTCGTCCATCTCCTCCAGGTCGGGCAGGGGCTCGTCGCTGAGGTCGATGTAGCCACGCATAGGTTCTTTTCGAAAGCTTCCTTGGCCTGAGTCAGGCCATCTAGCCATCCGCAAATCGTCAGGTTCTCTTCCTCACTCCCAGGGCGAATCCGCTCAGGGGCGGCTTTCACAAGTCCGCCCAGATAACTCAACCAGATGGTTCCGGGGTAGTCCGTCATGATAACCCGAGCAGGGCCATGCCACCGTTGGTGAGGTCGATCTCCTTTCTTTGAGTGTCCCAGTCGGTAGAAATAAACCATCTGGCCGGTCACGTAGTCCTGGGAAGGTCGTGGTCCGCCTGCAAGAACGTTTCGTAGGGCTTGGTCGCTGTCCACCTCAAAGAACGCCTTAGCCGCCGCCTTTCTCATCTCCATTGCTCGCATGATCCCGGCGTCTCCAAGTCGAGGTCGACTTCCAGCTTCGGCATCGTCTTGTCCTTCTGATAGAAGACCTCCAGGAAGGCGGGGTAGATAGCCAAGTACCCGTTGAATTGGTGAAAAACCGCCTCTGGATGCCAGCCTGTTCTTGACCATGACCGTGACGTCGACGAGTTCCAGCCATTCGTTGTAGCTCTCGCAGCAGTAGTCGGCCATAGTCTTCTCCAACATCACCTTGAAAGTTTTCCCGTGTCGTTCGGCAAGTCCTCGTTGCGTAGGAGCTTCCAGGCTGCTCGGATCCATACATACGGGTTCCTTCTTGAGCTGTCCGGACCTTGAAGGCACCCTTGAACTCGCTTCCTTGGTCAGCCCAGATCTGTCTCGGCGGGCCAAAGAACTTGACCCATTCGGCCTCGGGGCTCCGACCTCGGAGCGGGATCATCGTTTGGAAGTGGCTGGAGTAGTCGATGATGTTCAGGGCCACCCGCTTCTGCTTTTGACCCACGGTAGGTAGCCAGACAGTATCCATGCCGATCACCTCATTGATGCCAAATTCCCGTGGTGGTGCCGCCTTTCGGGGTGGCCTCACAGAAGCAAACTTTTCGCAGACGCTGCACTTGAGATTCCGGGCTTCTTGAAGAACTTCTTCATTTGCCTTGGCGGCCTTCAGGATACGTAGAAAACGTTCGCGATGGGGATGCCCAAGTCCATCATGTGCTCGCTTCACCAGCTGCCGAAGTGTCCGGGTTCTGCTTCCTGGTAAATCACGCTCATCTAGACCCACCCCAGCTCCTGGTACGTCCTGTTCAACAGGTCGATGCTCTAGCGCATCGCCTGGGGGACCCTCTCTGCCATCTCCTTCCGCGGAATCGTGTGGAAGTTCTCGCTCCTCATCAGGTCCTATCTGGTTGGGGCCATCGAGGTTGGCTTCACCTCCTTCGCCCTCTCTGCCACCTCATCGTGTCGAAGTTCTCGGTCCTCGTGGCCTCCTTGATCTTCTGCTCGACGTTGCCGTACTCGCCTGGAGAACATCACCTCGATCTCGAGTGGATTGACGTCCAAGAGGCGGGCATAGCGGTTGCTTCGTTCCTGGCTGTCTCGTTTCATCTCGCCAACGTCGTGTAGATGAACTTGTTGCCATGGCACATCGCACTCAGTAGCAAACTCCCTTCGCACTTCTAACAACATGTCATCAAACGAGTGACACCGAACAAGACACTCCTGCAGAAACGCAACCCGTTCCCTAGGCCAAGTGCCGAAGACCTGTCGGCCTCCTTCGTGAGCCAGCTTGAGTTGGCAATCACAGCATGGCGTCTCCAGATCTGTTGGTGCCTCCAGGACAAGAAGAACTCTTCGGAACCGCTTGACAGCATGCTGCAAGCACTGACCTAAGATCTTCAAATACTTAGCCGGCTCTTCCGTCATGCAGCAACTGACAGACATAATCAGGCAACTCGCTGCAATCTCTACTGCGCAACGGTAATCTCTAAGAAGTTCGGGAATCTGCGGAGGGCAACGGAGAACTGACATGTCAGTTTCAGGGGCACGCCGTTCCTTCAAGAAGGCTTTCAGGGCACGGTCTGACAAGTTCAAAGCCTGGCCTAGTCGCTTCTGGTCTCCCTTTTTGCAAAAACTCAGCGGTGGTCGGTCCACCCGGTCGTCTCGGGAGCTTCCGTATTCCAGCTGTAACATGTTAAGGTGCCCTCGAGTCGACTGCTGGAGGGACCCTTTGATCCTTTGACGTTCCCGCTTGCTTAGTAGCGGTCCCGCTTCCACTGGACAAAGGCCTCGTACTCCTTCTCGTCGAAGTGCTCCGTCTCGTTGCCGCTCGTCATCTCCGGGCTGCTGTTCACCTTGCGCTCGATATTGATCACCTTGTGGCAGATCCGGCAGCGGGTCCGTTGAACGAAGGCGTTGGATCCCGTAGCCACCGTCCAGTGGTGCGGGCAGGAGTCCTGGAGGATCCTCACCAACAGCTCGCGGGACGTCAAGTCCCTCGGGTAGCATTTCGCCACCCTCGCTCTCATCTCCATGAACCCCTCGTCCAGAAGGGGCTGTACGGGAGCCCATCGAAACACTCCGCACTGGCTCTGCGGCTCCAAGTTGGCGCAGTTGTAGAACACCTTGTTGGGGTTCTGGGTCGTCGCGCTGAGTTCCACCTTGCGTCCGCGACGGCAGTCGCATGTCGGCGTGTTCGGGTCGAGGATGTGGAAGGCGCTCGTGAAGATCTCCTGCTGGGCCTTCTTGTCCGTGACCAGCGCGTTGGACTCGTACCAGAGCTTCTCGTGGTCGATCTCCATCATCTTGTTCGTGGTCGCCTTGCTGCTGTTGGCGCTGCTCGTCGACATTCGGCTCGAGGACTGTGTCTTCGTAGGCAGGCGCGTCGTTACCGGCTGTGGCGGTGGTGGACCACGAGGTGGTCTCCCTGGTGAGGCCGGTGATGGTGTCGTCAATCGGCGTCCTCGGCTTCCGGTTCTCTGGTTGAAGTGAGTGAACCTGGAGTCCAGGGTGCACCCGCTCTCGGAGTCCTCCTCCTTGATCATCTCGAAGCTCCCGTCCTTGCTGCTCGCCGGGCCCTTCTTGTTCTTCTTCCACTCGCGGAACTGCATGTACATGTCGAAGTCGTCGGTCTGCCGTTTGTTGAGCGCCCGGTTCACATCGTCGCGAAGCTCGCGCAGGCTCTCGGGGGCGATCTCCTCGAGGTGGGTCTTGACGTGTTGGAAGGAGGCTTCCACCGAGTTTTTGAACATGCTCACCGTCAGCCTCGCCAGAGGCCTTCAGGATCACCCGCTGCCAGCAGACGTAGATCACGTTCAGGCGGTTCGGGTCGGCCTGCTCCCTGGCGCGCTTGTTCGTCGGCGAGCTGCAGTCCATGGCAGGCGGTCCTAAGAGGCGACAGGCCGGGGGCTACAACCTTCGGGTCTTTACACTCGAGAGGGCACTGAGTCGCAAGATTGAGAACTTCGAACTCACCATGCTGACCTCCAACGAGCGCACGCTCCGATCTGCTCAGCACCTCAATCATGAGTGGAGTGAACTTATTTAGAGGCACACGCAGAGCTCCTGAGGGTCCGACGTGGAGTGGAAGCTTTGATTGATGCTTGGTCAGGAAGAGCATAGGCTGCTGATCTTTAAGGCTTATGACGGCAACCGGAGAGAAATCAGAAAGGGAGCGTGTTTGCTGTGACCTTCAGTGAAAACCGCAGGTTTCATGTAGCACCCTCGCTTCCCTACGCTGCACGGAATCACGGCATTATACTCAGTCTGGGAAACACCATGAACCGATCGGAACTTGTTGGTTTCGTTCTGCTGATACCAACGAAGTTCAGGGGGCCAAAACGGTTTCATACGTTTCAGGGTTTCGGAACCTATGGCAGTTCGTTGGCACCCGGTGTCAATGGTAGCGCAGGCATCGTCATCATAACTCAGACTACCATCGTACCACACATCATAAACCCGGCCGGGCATGTAATCAAGCTCGGATGTGGACGAATCTGAGTCAAAACTTGAACGGCCTTTGCCGTAGCCTTTCGGCTCATCGCTCGGGGACAAAATGTCGGGCTCGCACTCGGTCTTGTGATGAGGTCCTTGATGTTCATCCGCCTCGAGGTAGTGGCAGAAGAGAGCATCTTAGTAGGGCTCGAGGTCAATCTCAAGGAGATGGGTCTCCTTCTGGTGGTCGCGGGAGCTTCCCGCCGCTGGCGGATTCGGGCATTCCCGATGCCAATGCCCAAACTTGTTGCACCGTTTGCAACGTGTCCGCTGCTTCAAGTCCGCAATGGATATCTTGTAAGTCTCGGGCCTGATGGGGCCTGTTCGGTCCCGGTAGTTCGCGCTCCCGGCTCCTTGGCGATATCCCCGCCCCAGCTCCTTGTCCTTCTTGATCTGAGCAGACTTTTATCATCATCGCCAAAATCTCGGCCGCCTCGTCTTCCTCGAAGTAGCCGGGCTCGTTGGCTGTCGGGTCTTCCTCCGCCAGGTCGGCGAGCATCGCTTCCATTGCTCCGAGCTCCTCATCCTCCGGATTCTCCTCATTCTCCTCCTGCTCGATCACGTGCACGGCTGCGGTCGCCTTGTTCTTGGAAGCGACCTCGTTGCCAAGCTGTCCTGCTTGCAACTTGGTCTCGTGCTTCCGCAGCCATGTCTTTAGGTCCTTGGGCTCGATCGAACCATGCGTGAAGGTCAAGAGCACCTTGATCTCGGCATCGCTGAGCCCTAGGGCATTGATCATCAAGAAGCCTCGGTAGAGCGAGGGCAAAACAACCTTGTGCTCTTGCACCTTTCTCTCGGCCGCCTCCCAGCGTCCAAGAAATTGTCTTGCTGTCTCGCTTTTCTGGCGCTTCAAGTGATAAGTGATCCGAGCCAGAGAGGCCAACAGATGCTCATCTTGATCATCGCCGTAGTACTCAGGAGAATCCATCTTCTTCAACAGGGCTTCCGCATTGTCAGGATTCGACAACCAAGCCGGATCCTTGGCCAAATGCTTGAAATCTTGGAATGGCGTATCACTCAAGGCTTTCAGGAGCAGAGGCCCGCGTGTTCGCGCCTTAGCCTTGGTGGTACTTATCCAAAGACCAGCCCTGATAAGGTAGTCCTCGAACGGGCACTGACTACCGTCCCATGCCGGCGGAGGTCCGGCATTCGTGCGGAAATCATTTCCGCCGTCATCATCATCTTCATCCTCTCGCCGTCGCGGCGGTCTCTGCCGCCGTTCGGACCATCCCCCTTGACGGTCGCGAAGTCTGAGCCACCGCCGGAATTCCTCGTATTCCTGCTGCTCATCTCGGTCCGGTTCCTCCGCCTCCTCCTCATCAAGTCCCTCATCATCCTCAGGCACCGGTGGTACCTCTGCAGCACTAGCCTGTGCCATCCGGAAAGACGCACTGTCCTACAGTGCACGGTCCGTCCTGAGACTTTCACCTAAACAAACAACCCCCTACGCGCCTGGCCGTACCCAGGCGCTCCGCTACCACTGTAGTTGGCTAACGGCCCAAAGAACACAGAACAGACGAAAGTCTCAGGAGGAAGCCGGCACTTTTTCAAATGCATCCCCCTGCTAAGCTGCTCAATCGGTGCACACGGGCCTTGATAGGCAAAACGGCGTTGCAGTGACTGGTTCAGTCAAGAACGAGGGCCAGATTCACACCCTAAGCCGGTCCCCGCACCCCGACGCCCTGAACACCTGCTCACCAGGGCTTAATTTATGTTCTAGGTTATTTTATGTTGTTTTGCATCGTACCAAGCGTCGGATTCTACGTAACCGTGTACAGGCATCATGTTGGTCGTTACCGCGATTGACTCTCAAGCCCTCTGAGCAAAAGGATAGCATGCACCTTAGGCGGTCACGAATCGCACGCAGCGCGCCAGTCTGGGTTCCGGAATACTCTTGGAGATGGTTTACCATGACAACAAGGGTGCCTGAGCTTCAAAGGACCTGGCGATTCGGCAGCCGATGCCATCAGTCAGCTGGCATTCATCGCAATCCTCGCACAGACGTTGATCCTGAGGAGATCGCCGTTGGCTGGGTGTCGTTGTATACGACTGATGAGCTGAGCGATATTGAAGCCATCCGAGAGGATAGGCCGATCCTCCCGCCCAACAAGGTCCCGAACATGTTGTATCATCGTACAGCACACGATGCAGCTTTCTCTATCCTCGAGGGCGAAATGGTTCCTGGATTTGGCAGTAGCGGGAAGGCTTATTGCTACTTTTCTGGACAACCTCTCGAGGATCAAAAGCTCAAATCCGAAGTGCTAACCTCCCGGTGGAGATTGTTTTTGACGCACGGGAGGTGATAGGCAGGTTGTGAGGTTTTCATGACCGAGTCGGAGGGCTTCCTTGCAGCACAGCCCGTCCCCGGAAGCTTCATGCTTGTCATGAACGATGCCCTGAAGCACATCAAATTTGCTGGTGTGGGGGGACGTATGCTGCCGATGATGCTGAAGAGGGTGAAGATGAAAACCCGGCGAAAGCCGAGGCCGCTGAACCTGTTGATATCATCGTTGATGCTGGAAGCTCCTCTGCTGATGCTCCAACAGACGACCCTCAGCTGCTCACGGCTACGCCCAAAGGAACTTTCGCTATCACAGACGAAGTTCCACCTATCGAGGTGCCGGAGCTCGCGCCACCCAGAATGCAGATACCGCCGCCGACGAGCCAATGCCCTCCGTAGAGGAGAGGCCGACCGTGGATGACGGCACACTCATTGTTCTTTCTTGCCCGATGACTACCACCTCGTACATTTCCAATACGACTGCTACTCACGTCATCAACAGGGTCGAGGGCATCCTCGTGGAGAGCTGCTCGCAGCTAGTGAAACCTCCAGAGCCGTTTCATTATGGAGGCACCGAGGGTCGCCCACAGAGTGCCTTTCTTGAGCGGGTGGCATGTTGCCGCTCAGCACTATGCCTTGAAGGACAGCGTGTTTGCTTCGAGTGTGGCGGTCCTGTCAAAAAAAGTTCCGTTAAGAGCCAAAACAGAGAACGGCTTTAGCTCGTGGCCGCGAAGCCCTTATTGATCAACTCGCTGCCGAAAACGAAGCGCCGAGGATCTTCGTGGCCAAGGACAAAAGCGCGTCGAAAGACATCGCCGGCCGTGGCATGGCATCCTTCGAAGGCGAGGCGACCAGAAAGGCTACGGCTAAGCTCGCGTTGAACAAGGCGAAAGCCAAAGGGTATGACGCGGTGCTCGACCGCTACAACAAAGACAATGTCTTTTCCTGCCCGCTCACTGCAATTGGCTCTACAAGACGGTCGGCCTGTATTGTGGCTTGTTTGAACAGCGCTCATCTCCCGAATCCGGTACGCACAATGATAATGGCCCAACGAAAATTGGCTGTGGGATCGAACGCATCAGTGAGCCAGAACACTGGATTCACTGGATTCAAGCGCGGTGAAATCCCACATTGCCGCCTGGTCTACTTTAACGACATCGGCAATGAGTTGTGCGCAGCGGCACCACATGGTACGGGGCAATCTTGAGCTTTCAAGACTTCGTGAATGAACATCGCCCGATCGCAATATGATGCGCGACTGTTGACAATCGGTCATGGACAAGTCGACATCTGCGGTCAAGATGTGGAGACCGCTGCTGTCGGTCTGGATTGATCTTCGGGATGATCCCGAGTATGCCGCCAACATCGTGAAAGCAAACTGAGTGTGATGCCGAAAGCTCTCGCCGTGCCCAGCCGAAGTACGCAACGCATCTCCCTCTAGGACAGGAGCCGAAGGGCAACGGCAAGAGCACGAGCACCAAACGCAAAGGCAAGTCAGCAGCTGGCGCCCAACGCCCGACGAGAGCCGATGGCGGCGACCGCAGTGACTGATCGTGGTGGAGCGGCTGGTCGGGATCCTGGAACCAAGGATGGCAGGGTTGGAGCTGGCGCTGATCCCAACTTATCACCCTTCGAGCTCGATTTTCTGCAGACATGTTCGCCCGGAGACCGAACAATTTTCAATACGCTGAGGGGAAAACTGTCTGGTAGCTTGGCACGCTTCCACCTTCAGGCTGGCATTACTTGTTTTCCATTGTATGCGATCACGCCTTTAGGTGAGGGGGGTGTTGTTTTGCATCGCACCAGGCGTAGGATTCTATGTAACCGTGTACAGTCATCATGTTGGTCGTTACCGCGCTTGGCTCTCAAGCAAAAGGATAGCTTGCACCTTATGTTCATGGCCTAACGGCGTGCCCTGTGGATTTTATGTTTTAGATAGCAGCCCAAAGCGGTAAGCTCGAAAACGCTCAGAGCTGGGCTCTTAAAGTTGCTCCAGGCCAGCCCGTGATGCCTTTTTTGTTGGGGGAATTCTGTCTGGTTGTCAGCGGTATAAGAGCGCATACAGCAGTAGCTGGGTGAGTTACAAAGCTTCGTGAAAGTACCGCTGGTTCCTGAAGCCCGCCCGAATCTGTGCCCATCAGTCGGAAATTCCAAGCCAGTTAGGTGATGTTAGGTGCAACGGTTAGCTAGGTGTTGGACTTCTGCCGTTCAAACGGCATTGTCGTCGAAGCCTTCGCGTGGAATCGTCTGGAAGTGTTGGTGCAGCAGGCGACCCTGGACCCCGAAAGTCGGTTTGGATGTGAATCGGTTAATTGTGGATATACGGTCGATTTATGATTTTAGGGCCTATTGCGCGAAGCTTGTGACTGCTGAGTTCGGATGTAGCGGCGTGATCCGGTTGGTTTGTTGCGCTCGGTCATGCGGGTGTCGAGCGAGTGGGTTGACTGCGGCGAAAAAAGGGTTCATCACAAAGAATGAAAGAAAGACAGCAGCAGAGAGGAGAGCGGAGGCCGAGGGAGGGAGGGAGGGAGGGAGGGAGGGAGGGCCGGGAGTGCTTCGGAACTTTGTGCCACGCTGACTGGGGTGATTTTCTTCAAGCCCCAGAAGTGCGAGCACACAAACGAGTGCGCGGCACCAGAGCTACTGTAATTAATTTTCTGAATGGCAACGGTGACTTACATGTGGACCCGTTGCATTGCCACCGGCGTGTGTACTCGCACGCGCAGATAAACCCATGCGTAAATTGCCGGGTCATTACAAAGTAGGCTGATGAGGCTCTGTTTTAAGGGCTTTTGGGTCCTAAGTTGCTGCACACGCATGCACTCACGGGGTTGCAAGGACAATCCCACTTCCCGCCATTGGATAGTTTGCGAAAGTAAACCACGACATCCCAAGCCATTCTTGCGCCTGCCATGAACCCTGGATCCACAACCCGATCGTCGCATGGGTTCTGTGCGTAGTGCTGCTAAACTTCCAGTCCATATAAAGTCGTAGGTCGTAGGACATTAAAGTCGCAGGGCATCACGAATATTGTACACAAATCCGGGAATGTAAATCCCTGCTCTAAACCATCTTGTCTGTTAGTGCTACAGTGCCGTAATACCTTTAAATCTCGGTGAAGGGAAACACGTTTATACGTAGCGAGCCAATATTTGAGTCGATGCTTGAATGAAATTCGAAACCCATTCAGCCCACCCTTACATACACCCTCTCCGAAACTTTACTCAATTGTTAAAAACCCTTCCAGGAGCTGTTGGACTTGGCGCAGTCCTTGGCACCCCATAGCACCAACGAAGTGCATCGGGACTTTGCCCAGCAGGTGCACGAAAGCGAAAGGAGAGTTTGTCTCTGCGAGGGGAGGTTGGTGGCGTTGGGGGTCGCGGGTTGTGGGCCGGGAGCGCAAAACAGTCGGTTTTAGGCTTTGAGGATTGGCATCGAGGGCAAGGGTTGAGGGCATGATGCAGGGTGCTAGCAGGGGTACCAAACAACAACGACGACGACGACAATAACAAGACATCAACGTTGCACCTACCCGGCATATGCAGCCTTGCCTTGCTGGCCTGGTCATCGCTTATTAGTACCATCCCACCACGCTTGTTGCCAGTCGTGCTGCTGTTCTGTTCTGGCAAATCCCCAAACCCCAATCCGACGTCCCCAAGAACTCGGTAAAGCTGCAGCAGCATCATCATCAGCATCATCATCTTCAGAGTCGGAGTCGGAGTCGTAGCAGTAGAAACAGCAGTAGCAGTAGAAGCAGCAGCAGGAGAAGCAGGAGCAGCAGGAGCAGCAGGAGTAGGAGCAGGAGCAGGAGCAGCATGGGAGTAGTAGTAGTCGTCAGAAGGAGTGGGAGTGGGAGTAGGAGTACGGGCAGAAGTAGAAGTAGGAGTAGTAGGAGGAGGAGGAAAAGGAGGAGGAGCAGGAGGAGAAGGAGGGGGTAGCGCAAGAGGGGGTGCAACGTAGGGATGGCCGGACGGGGAGGAGGAGGGGGAGGAGCAGTGAATTCAGTATTCATAAAGCATGCAGAAGCTGACCATGCGGAGGGCTTGTTATGGAGATTCCCCTTCCAGTGTTTAGGGTTTTAACATGGAGACGAATGTTCATCACCATCATCATCATCATCATTACCATCATCACTGCACAGCCATAGCGAGGACGAGTGGTATCAGCGATACTACGACGAATAGTAGTACCAGCCACAGGAATGACAACGAAGATAGCAACAGAGTGAATCGTTTCGGTAACAAGAACGACAGGATACGACAAGACTGACAAGTTACCACAATGACAAGGATGCGAATAATAATAATAACAATCGTAACAGTTCTGCTCCTGTTTGTCAAAACAGCAATGAGAAACATGCGTGCGCGTGTATGATTTATATATATATATGGTAGTTGATCTAAAGCCCCTTGTGGCATAATTTATATAAAA